>BMAU01015708.1:0-60163 GCA_019973935.1 Trichonephila clavipes
TGTGCACATATTGTATCCCTCCTATATTCCTCAATGACGTAATGCCAAGAGAGCGCCACCTATCTGACAAGGCGGTTCGAGGATAACGAGTAAACTAGACTCGAATAGAACGATTGCGCGGACGACAGAGAGACGACGGCGAGGAGACGATGACGAGGGCGCAGGAACGAAACGCCTCGTGAAATCCAACGATCTAATGATGTTTCGATTACTTTTTACTAACTTTTAGCCATCCCTTGTAAATAATTCCCCTTAATAAATGTATATTTAACTCAATCTGGCCGTTGTCACTCTCTATATGGGGGCTCGGCCTTTCCCTTAACTTAAAATCCCCTAGAAAACCGAAGCAAAAGGACGATGACGATGCAAGTGAAGTGAATCTATTCAATGTGTTCTTCAATGTGTGTTTGACGATTTTCTTCAATTTCAAGTGCATTTATTCTTCAAAGTGTTTTTCAACGTGTATTTGACGATTTTCTTCAATTTCAAGTGCATTTATTCTTCAAAGTGTTTTTCAACGTGTATTTGACGATTTTCTTCCATTTCAAGTGCATTTATTCTTAAAAGCGTTTTTATGATTTGACGCTTTCATTCAATTTCAAGTGTTGTGTGAAAATTCACGATTGTGAAGATATTTATTCGATAATTTTGCCGACATCAAGATTTTCTTCAACACTATACATTTATGAAAGTAATATTCAACAAGCAAGACGTTGTGTGCAAAAGCTTACCGTGAGTTTTTATTTCCATTGTTTTTTACAAACTCCCAGTGATTGTGAAAATATATTTTGAAACTAATGTGACTGTGATACGATATTTTTTAAACTTGTACAACTGCTACTAGTGACATTTTATTCTAGACTTGAATCCTTTCATAGCGTATTAATTTTTTTTTCTATGTTGAAATATTTTACTTATATCATTTTAAGTGATCTGCAAATATTTGTATATTTTACGTATTTTGGTTCAATTTAAGTGATTTATTATGTCTTACTTAACACTTAATGATATCCCAGTTATTGCGCAAGCTTTGAAAATTGGCAATACTCAAAATGTAAAATTATTGTATTGTTATTTTTAACGATCACTCATTCAGTAGGACCTCTAGAGAACAATTGCGAAAATTTATGGGTTTCGCACCAGATTTTGATATTGAGGACTACTCCGCCGTTATTTTAAAAAAATTAAACCTACCCGATTTAATCTGTTTAGCTAATTTTTTACAACTAGAAACAAATGGAACTGCTGAAGAACTTTGTAATAATATTTTGCTTTCACCAGCTGATTTATCCGCTTTTCATAATAAATTAAATACACGAGGTGTAGAAAAATGCTCCCAGCGGGATGCAGAAAATTCCTTTGCTTTCCCCCCACTTTCTACAGACAGGAAATCGGCTGACGCCTTTAGCCAAATTAATGAGTCAACTGTTCCCTCTCTTTCGAAAAACGATTTATCGTGGCTTTTTGTTAAAGATTTACTTCAAACTCTTCGTAATTTCAGTGCAGATGACTCATACACAATCGAACATTTTTTTTCTGATGTGGAAGAAAATTTAACGTTTTGCCCAATAACCGAACAACAAAAAATTATTTTTGTAAAACAGCTTGACAGGAACTGCAAAATTATTTATTCAATCTCAGCGTGGTATAAACTCTTAGTTTTATAAAAACACTACTTATTCAGGAATTTGGAAAAAAAATTAAATCAAGCTCAATTGCATAGGGAATTACAAAATAGAAAAATGCGGCCTAATGAAACGGTATTCCAATATTTAGTCGCTATTCGGGAATTAGCGAATCGAGGTCAAGGGTTTCTCGACGAAACTTCAATTATGGAATATTGTATTAATGGAATCCCCGATTCTCCTTCAAATAAGCTAATATTATATCTATGTACAACAATTCAGGAATTTATGACAAAATATTTCAAAAGAAAAACAAAAATCGCTCTTATGATACGTCGCGTAATCCAAACTTTAGTAGCCATCGCCGTGATGTTGAAAGTACACTTCATAAACATCGATATGATAGATATCCAAAATTCAATGCACCAAAGCCTAATTCAAAATTTGAGAATAAAAATTTGAGAGATAGGAATCACGTAACTTTTTTGTTTTAATTGTTCGGGATCTGGTCATATTTCTAAATTTTGCCCAGATAAACATCGTGGTCCAAAGTGTATATTATGCGAAAATTTTGGCCATAAATCTGATGCTTGCCCTCAAAAAAAAATATCCCTTCTTCTAATAATGTTGATGAAATTACCCCATTAACTACTATGTGTAAAGAAGTTAAAATTTTATCTAAAAAAATATTATCTTTAGTTGATACCGGAAGTCAAGTAACCTTAATGAAAGAAAGTGTATGGAATCAATTAGGCTCCCCTTCTTTAATAAATAGTGGTAATATACTAACTGGTTTTGGCCTTTCAAAAACTCATGCAATTGGTTCATTCAACTCAACTGTTTCAATTGACAACCAAGACTTTCCTGTTTTAATGTTGTCCCCAACCACTCAATGAACTTTGATATTATTATTGGTTGTAATCTAATTAAACAAGCTAATTTGACTATCACCCCTGATAGTGTTATGTTTTCTAAGCCACAAATTGAAGTATCTGACGCTTCTCCACAACCATTTGTTTTCGCAATTACTGACGACATTCCTAAATTTGATATTGGCCCTGAAATTCCAAAACAAACTCGTAATGATGTTGAGGCATTACTCGTATGTTATAGGCCGAATAAAATTAAAACGACGGATATTGAGTTAAGCATTACCGTGACGGACGATAAACCAATTTATCATTCTCCAAGACGGTTACCTTTTACTGAACGTGATATAGTAGATAAACAAATAGATGAATGGACACAAAATGGTGTTATTGAACCATTGTCATCTGCTTATGCTAGCCAAGTCCTAGTAGTCCACAAAAAAGACGGCAGTCCACGAGTCTGCATTGATTTCCGAAAATTAAATCGTGTGTTAGTTAAGGATCACTATCCTCTGCCCCTCATTGAGGATATTTTAGATAAACTTCAGGATACTAGAGTTTTCAGTACCATTGATTTACGTAATGGTTTTTTCCATGTGCCTGTTAACAAACAGAGTCGCCCATATACCTCCTTTGTAACACAAAATGGTCAATTTCAGTTCCTTAAAATGCCTTTCGGACTCTTTACATGCCCTTCAACGTTTTATCAATACAGTTTTTCGTGATTTAGTTGTTCAAGGAATTGTTCTCCCTTATATGGATGATATAGTTTTCCTTGCTAAAAATGAATCTGAGGCTATTGATAGACTCAAAAAAGTTCTTAAAGTGTCCAGGGATTACGGATTGGAAATAAATTTTGATAAATGTCAATTTCTGCATAGGAAAATTGAATTTTTAGGCCATATTATTGAAAATAATAAACTTTTTCCATCCCCTTCTAAAACTAAATCAGTTGTCCATTACCCCGAACCAAAAACAACTAAAGTTCAACGTTTTTTAGGTCTCACTGGATATTTTCGTAAATTTATCCCTGCTTATTCTGTAATTGCTAAGCCACTTAGTGATCTTTTACGTAAAGATACTCCTTTCAATTTTGATGTAAAACAAAAGGCTTCCTTTGGCGAGTTAAAACGTTTGCTCTGTCAGAAACCTGTCTTAGGTATATATCGACAAAATTGTGAAACTGAAATACATACTGATGCATCAATGGACGGACTTGCTGCTGTTTTATTACAAAGATCCCCGATGATAATTCCTTACATCCTATATATTACATGTCTAGAAAAACGTCCGAAACGGAGAGAAAATTTACCAGCTACGAACTCGAAGTTTTAGCAATCATAGAAGCTCTCAAAAAATTTAAAGTGTACATTTTAGGAATGCCTTTCAAAATAATTACTGATTGTAATGCATTTACAAAAACTATGAGTAAGAAAGATCTAAACACACGAATCGCGCGTTGGGCCCTGAATTTACAAGATTATGATTACACCATTTTACATCGCTCTGGTTCACAAATGGCCCATGTCGACGCTTTAAGTAGAATACAGGTTTTAACAAATCAGTGTACTGATTCTATTGTGCATAGGATAAAAGAATCTCAAGAGCTGAACCCACACATTCTTTCCATAAAAGCTCTTCAAAATGGTCCATATGATAACTACTGTATTAAAAATAATATACTATATAAATTTATTGACGGGGCCGAAGTCCTTGTTATTCCCGACGAGATGCAGCATCACTTTATCAAAAATGCTCACGACAAAGGACATTTTTCAGTTAAAAGAAATCTAGAACATATAAAAAATAAATATTTTATACCACAACTTCAATCCAAAAGTGAAAAATATATTTCTAATTGTGTAACATGTATATTGAAAAATAAAAAGTCTGGTAAACAAAAAGGATTTCTCCATCCTCTTGTCAAAGATGATATACCTCTAAATACATACCATATCGATCATCTTGGTCCTTTAGCAACTTCAAGTAAAAACTACAAATTCATTTTAGCTGTCGTTGACTCTTTAACTAAATTTGTTTGGTTATACCCCACAAAAACTACATCTACTTCTGAGGTAATAAAAAAATTAGACATTCAAAAAACTACATTTGGAAATCCTCGTTTTCTTATCACTGATCGTGGAAATACTTTAAGTTCTGAGGAATTCCACACTTATTGTTCGGAACAAAAAATTACACTTCATCATATTACTACAGATTTGCCACGTGCTAATGGTCAAGTAGAGCGCATTAATCGAACAATTATTCCTGTCTTATCTAAGATGTCAGAAAACGATCCCACGAAATGGTTCAAACATGTTCCTTCACTACAAGAAGTCTTAAACTCAACATTCCAACGAAGCATTAACACCACTCCTTTTGAATTACTCTTTGGAACACAAATCAATAACAAGACTGATTTGCGCATTCAACAATTAATCGACGAACAACTACAACTCGAATTTAATGAAAACAGAGAACTCCTACGTAAAACGGCAAAAACACAAATAATTAAAGTGCAAAATGAAAACAAAAAGTCTTATAATCTTCGACGAAAATCTTCTTGTTTATATAGTGTTAAGGACTTAGTTGCTATTAAAAAAACGCAACAAGGACCTGGACAAAAACTCTGCAATAAATTTATCGGTCTATATAAAATTACACAAGTAAAACCTAACGATACCTACAACGTCGAAAAATGTGGAAATTTTGATGGCCCAACCAAAACAAGTATTTGTGTCGAATACTTGAAACCATGGCCAAACAAATGAATGTTACATTACAAACGAAAACTTTTACTTTAACATTTTTTTTTTGACATTATCACCATACTCAAGGTTGCTTTGTATTGTTTGTCTTCTTTCCATCTGTATACCTATTTTTTTATTCTTTATTATTAGTTTTGATTTTCTGATACATATTTGTCTGTTTTAATAATTGTTTTATTTGTAAGTTTATTTCCTCTAGCTTTTCAGTTTTATTTCATGAAATTTTGAAATACACTGTATTTTACATGCGAGGACGCATGCTTGGTCATGATGGCCGATGTAGGAATGGATGTGCACATATTGTATCCCTCCTATATTCCTCAATGACGTAATGCCAAGAGAGCGCCACCTATCTGACAAGGCGGTTCGAGGATAACGAGTAAACTAGACTCGAATAGAATGATTGCGCGGACGACTGAGAGAGACGACGGCGAGGAGACGATGACGAGGGCGCAGGAACGAAACGCCTCGTGAAATCCAACGATCTAATGATGTTTCGATTACTTTTTACTAACTTTTAGCCCTCCCTTGTAAATAATTCCCCTTAATAAATGTATATTTAACTCTCTCTCTCTCTCTATGTGTGTGTGTGTAAAATATTGGCCGAGTGTAGTGTAGTATTTTTTCGAGTGTTAGTAGGTTTTCATATTAAACACATCTTCAGTGGACGCTCATCTCTTATTTTGAAGCACACATCAAAAGCTTAGGACAAAATTACTGTACATTTTCACGTTGATGAGGCACAAACTTGCGACGATATTGAAGCAAAGTGGACAGGAGACAAACAATAGCAACATCTTGGAGGGCACAACACAAATACACAAAGAGCAGCTATTTACATGCTTACATGACGACGGCAAAAAGAGAAGAAAGCGCGATTACACAAGGTGTTGGGTTCTATACCAACAGTGCAAGCGCGTGATGATTACATAATCGTAGTTCTGATTGGATAGAATGGGCGGGACAGGGATTTCTGATGCAATAATATTCATCGATTACGATTAAGATCAGGGTGTTAGTTTCGAACCAAATAATTAAAAGATTATTTCAATATTGTTAAAAGAGTTAATTAAAAGGATGCTAGAGGGAATTATTACATATATATATATATATACTTTCTAGGTACAATACTTAAAATATTTAAAAAAAATCAATAGAAATTTTAAATCAATTTTTAAGCAATAGAAAATTTCTATTGATTAAAATATTACTCGTATTATCTTCATTTGTCTTAATAAGTTTGGCTTTAATTCTAAATTCAAATCATGTTAAATAAAATCATTGATTTTACTAGACCAATCAACCCTTATGACAATTTTTTTATGTAAGAAACATATACTCTTTACTAAGTTATCCTATTAATATCAAGTATATTGTCACTAAAAATAATTTTACTTTCCAGATACGCTATGCACTTTTATCTAATAAAATTCGTTCATTATAAAATTAATGTATTAGCTACTAGTATATAAATAACCCATTCCACAAAAACAGTTGGGGTATTTATGTTTTTTATCTTAAATAAAGTACAAAAAAATAAAATTAACTATGCGTAATTAATCCGTAATTGTGATATACTATACTGATTATTGAGTACTTTCCCTAAAAGCGATTGCCAGAGCACTTTTATGCCATTTAATTTTTAGAGGCATGGAACATTTTTCCATGTTATGTTTTACCATGCAAATATTTTTTTAACGGAAGAAATTACTTTCGATTGATCAGAACTCTAATAATTCAATATTTATGTGCTTTGTATTGTTAATTATTTAATTCTATTTAAAAGTTATTTTGTGAACCAATTTTTAATTGACTATTTAATTTATACAGTAGTTCTAGATATTGTTTAGGTTGAAAATTCGTTTCCACATAAATCGTCTGCTTTAATTCAATATAATTTATCTAACTAATTTATTTCATTACTTAATTTATTTGCAGATATGAAATCGTTTGCTAATGCTATGCTCATATACGTTGGCATCTTTTGTAATTATTCTAAATGGTTTATTTAGTTGAAGAGAATTGTAATGAGTAATTGCGATGCTGGGATTGTACTCAATGTATGTAATTATATAATTTTTGCATATTTTAGAAATATTATCATTCATCTGGAGATCTTTATGATCATTTGATGATTCTAAGAATAAATGCGTGTATCTGCGGAATAAACTTCGCGGCTGCTATTATTCACAATTTCAATTAAAATTATTGTGCAATAAAATTCTTCGCGAAAATAATCTTGAATTTAGTGAGTAGTTATTTTGAGACACATCGTAGACTTCAGACTAACCACTAATGGAGATTTTCAGAAATTTGTTCTCGATTTATTGATTATTAACTTACTTAGGACACACGACTATTAGACCAGGTTCATATGAAGAGGACATTTGTTTATCCACTCTCCGAACTCTCTCAACATTCCAATAATTCGAATTTGAGCATTGACGGAATTAATGGACATCGGCCCTATTTATACGATGGGTCTTTATGACACTAGGATGAGTAAGTTTTTATTAACGTCAAAACAATTGGCCGTTTTCTTGGGAATTTGTCATGTAAAGAGGACGGAAGCTGAGCTTGCCCTCCTATTCTAACTTACATGCCAACGGGAGGATATTGGCCCGCGACAGATTTAACGTGCTCCAGCACCTCTATGCGGCAGGTGTTCAGTGACATCAGGACTCGAATCAGTGACTCGACACCACTATCCATGAGTTCAGGATAATTATGCTACCTCTGCCACTTATTGGCGTGAGTGAGTGAATATTAACGTCGTACTCTGTTCAGCTACACGAGGGCTTTTGGCGACGGGCCACGTAATTTTGAACCATGATCAAGTGACGTGGACGAACACCTGAGCTGGCATTCCCTCTCCTAACTACCACACCAGGCACTTATTGGTACCAGGACTCCTACGCACGAATATATCAGAGTTTCACAACCGTGACCCTTTGGCTACCGCGACCGCTTGACTCATGTATCACTAGCCATGAAACTCAATCGTTTTTACTTCTTGATCATGGCCATATTGATTCCGAAGGAATATTTTTTTTATGATTATACAAAAAAAAATTAAGATGTTTTTCGATTTCAATTAATATTTCAAAATTCCATTTAATATGCGCCATTAATTATCACAGTCTTTTTTTTCCTACAATTCCTACAATTAGTTCACTCTCTTCCTATATATAAATATTTTATATATCTTGTTCAAATTTTCAATCGTTTATAAAATCATTTCTATTCATCCATTCGAGTTCAAATATATGTTTTTCAAACTTGTAGTGGATGACACTTGATGTTAATACAATTTTTTCAAATATTAATTCATTAATTAAATTAAAAAGTGAATAAATAGTAACAAACAAAAATAGTCCAACAGCATATAGGAAAGAAAAATTGTTCGTTGTGTCCCTGTAGCGCATTGGACTTCTTCGCCAGAGGTCGAGGGTTCGAATACCACCTGGAATGGCATAATTTCCGAGAATGTGCTTTCTTTTTTTTAAAAATATTTTATTAGAATAATTAAATTTAATTAAATAAATAGTAACAAACAAACAAAATAATCCAACACCCTATACAGAAAGGAAAATGGAAAATTGCAAGGAAAATAGTTTTCTATTTTGTCACCTAATATTGTGATTCTATCATATGTATATATTAATTGTAACTATTTAATAAAATGTAACTAAAATAAAATTTCTTTGTTGACCTAATTAGGCATTGACTTAAATTTTGTATTATTTTTTTAGATTGTTATATTATTTTAGATACAACATAAGCTAGTATTTAAATAACTGTACTCAGTGTCGGTTTATTCATTGGACGCTTTATTCATTGGACGCTTGGGGTGGGCAAACCCGGACGCTGGAAGACTGATAAGCTGGATTTAACCAGATTTTCTGGTTATATAAATTTCAATCCTCCAGGGCGAAGGGGGTCTGTACATTATCTGCGTCCGGGGCCCGAAATGAGCTTAATTCGACTGTTCTTAAAAAAAAAAAAAAAAAAAAGTAATAACCCAAATAAAACTTGTACCATACCAGTGAAAAATACAGAATTTTAATTTTGACAATTATGCTAAATCTTCTATTGATATAAAATGATTTGCTAGTTAATTTCTAAATATTGTGGATTTTTTATTTCTTCTATAAATGTGAATGTTTATTAAAGTCTGATTCATCAGCCGAAAATTGCATCATCCTATGCCATCTCATTAATATTGTCTATTTGTAAACATATTCTAATCTATTTACCGAGAAGTCTGATATTTTTAATACATTTTTGTAAAAAAATCTCATTTTCATCAACTCATTTCCTTCCTCGTTTCTGTACATAAAACCTACATAAACACATGGCGTATCCATTCGCAGAATATCTCATCGTGTTGTATCCGGGTAAACTATAGTAACACAGTTCAAGTTGCACAAGCCTCGGTGTCGCTTTCTTGGACGCATTTTTTTTATCATTTGTCTTTCATCTGGCCTACTTCCTTGAATGATTACTTCTATTTTTTGTTTCTTTTTTCGATATTACAATAAATAAATGAAAGCTTTTACAGTGTAGTGTTGCTTCCGTCTTTTAATATTCTGTTTAATTTACAGTTATTTTTCACGCATCCAATTACACATTAACTCAGTGTTTCTCAAACTGTGGGGTGCGGCCCCTAGGGGGCGTGAAGGTATCGGAAAATTAAAAATAAAAGATTTAAAAAATTATCAATTTTTACTAAAGGGAAACAAAACAAATGTATTCTAACAAAATAAAAAAAACACACATTTACTCTGATATAGTATACTTATAAATGTATCAGTACGGGCACAATATATTTGATACTAAGTATCAATACTCAGTTACGAACAAGTTTAATAATTACTAGTGATTTTCCAATGGGCTTATACGCAGAATTTAATACTTATCTTGATACTTTGTACGGTTTAAAATTAGGGCCGTATTGTAGCTTTAGCGCGCGTCTCAAAGTATTATACATTATTACTACATTCAACACATTGTTATTGTATGGGGAAGGGGGGCGCGATGAAAATTCTAAATGAAAAATGGGTCGCGAATATAGAAAGTTTGAGAAGCACTGTGTTAACTTATAAGTGCTTATTAATAAACAATACATAAAAGCAATTACACTCCAAGAAAAATTAGCTATTTCGAAGTACCGTAAAATCCGATGTGTAACTCGCATTTTTAACACAAGAAATAAGACCAAAATTTATAGGTGCGCGTTATACGCCAATTATATAAAAACGAAAGAGAAGGCAAAGAAAAAAAATTAAGCTTCTTCGTATATTGAAATACTGTTTATTTAAAAGAAACGACATTCCTTATGAGAATTGAAAGGGTTTCACTTCTAGACGTATACTAATTTCTCTATAGTTGGGAGGGAATAATACCGTAAAATCCGGCGTATAATTCGAATCCTTAAAATTCGATCTTATTTTTTGTGTTAAAAGTGCGTGTTATGCGCCATATTTTAAGATACTCCTAACAAATGTCTTTAAAATATAAGATAATTGCACACGTACATTTAAGGTTTTTTCGTAACAAGTCGTAAAAAAAAGTTCAAGGTCAATTCCTACTTTGGTCAACAAAAGAAAAAAAATTTTAGTTACTTTTTATTAAATAATTACAATTAATATAAATATATATACATACATACGACAGAATCACAATATTAAGTGGAAAAACACCTTTTAAATTAACGTTAAAAACTTTAATTACAATACATTTGTAATTACATTTTAAAAAAGTTGAAAATAGGCAAGAATTTATTTAAACCAGCGTAAAAGGAATGCTGTGACTTCCAACTAGCATATGATTATTTAGGTTAAGTTAAATCTTCATCACACAATTAACAAAAGCTGTTTCATCCCATGGTGCTGCCAACTAGAGGAATATCGACTGAAATATATTTTAAACGAAAATTTTTAATTAATGAATTAATATTAGAAAAAAACTGTATTAACATCAAGTGTCATCCACTACAAGTTTTAAAAAATGTATTTGAACTTGAGTGGATGAATAGAAAGCATTTTATAAACGATTGAAAATTTGAACAAGATATATAAATATATATAGGGAGAGTGTGAACTAATAGTAGGAATTGAAAAAAAGGGGGTGCGCGTTATACGACGAATATACCTAAAAATTAAAAATTGCATCTTGAAAGCATAGGGGCATATTGTACACCGGATTTTACGGTTAGTGTAATATTTACTCTCTGAAGAAACTAAGTTGTTTCCTAAAATGATCTGGAAAAAAAAATTTCAAGTATATTTGGTTTATAATTTGTACTTATAAAATTGGTTAACGTTTATATTCAGGCTATTAATTTTGTACAAAACGCCTTTTAAGTTACGAAAAAATGTGTATATGCACTAAATGAGGATGCAAGGGAGGAAATGGATTGATTATAAGATTTCCATTGTCAGCAGGCATCGGGATTCGAACAAAAGTAATTACCGCTCGGCTACAGCGGCTATAGAGAATACAAGTGAGGTTTTATTAACTGCGCACGAAGACAAAAACGAGGGTGTTGGCGGCGAATGAAAGAGTGAATATTAACATCGCACTGTTTAGCTACACGAGGGCTTTTGGAGACGGACCACGTAATTTTGAACCAGGGTCAAGTGACGTGGACTACAACTAAGCTGGCACCCTCCCCCTCTCCTAACTACCACACCACACCAACAGGAGGACGTTCCAGCTCTCGACGTGTTGGTAGTGAACTCATAATTCTAAATATCGCTCAAGGGACGAGAACGCCTGGGCTGGCCTTTTCTCCCCAAACTACCCATACCACGCTATTGGGAGGATTTTGAACTACGAAAAGTCTAACATTCATCAGCCCCTCTACACAGTGGGACTTCAGTGGCTACAAGACTTCAACCAGCGACTCGCTGGCCACTAGTTCGAGATCATTAGGCTATAGTGACCATAGAGAGGGCAAAATTTCTAGCAGAAAAATACAACAGAAATATCGCTAAGTTTTCCCAGGGACGTCACCTGTGTTTATCACAGATACCAAATCATACAGGAAAAGGGAAGGATCATATGGGAACCCAAAAAATGTAAATCCGTGAAGGTAAGCAAGTCCCTGAGAGACGGGGACTGTCAAAAACGTCTTTCGACCATATAGAACTCGTTTTGAATTAATATCTTTGTTGGTTAATGAAGTTGGCATCGTCAATCCAGTCTTGATCTATCCCTAATCTGTCGCGAGAAATAAGGAGATAGGCCAGAGATATCCGCTGCAAGATAAATTTTCAATATAAATTCTCATATGGTGTGACGTGGAAATTGAGAGCAAAAGGCTAACTAGATTATTTTTCTCGTTATATAGCCATTTTTAAACATTAAAAGTCCGTCCCTTTAGATTCAAATGTATGTTTTAAGAGAAATTAATTTAAACCTACCTCCTGATTTCTACATGTCGCCGCTTGGAATTTAATTTAATTTAATTAGCACGGAGTGAGTGTTTATTAAGGTTACACTCCAAAGCAACACGAGAGCTTTTGGCGACAAACTTAAATTTTTAAACATAGTCAAGTGACGGAGACGACATCCGAGCTGGCATCCCTCTCTTCACAAATTACCACACCACGTCAACGGGAGGTCTTTGAGCCTCAACTGATTACACGTGCATAAGCTCCTCTACATGGCAGGTCTTGAGTGGCATAACGATTCGAATCCAAGACTCGTCATCGCTGGCTTACAGTTCGTAGCCTAGACCACTGGATGCCGAGATCACTCAATTAGGATTGAGGTTGTATAGTAAAGTTATCTACTATATTACGCCTAAAGAGTATCTTTGAAGTGGTTTTGAATTTAACGTGCAAGTATTATTGCATCCACAGAAACATACTTAAAATTCGCAGTCACTCTAAGAATCTACTAACCGCCCATGCGATATAGGGATTAACGACGTTGAGTGATGTGCCTTAGGGCCTGGGATCAAATCCCAGAGAAGACATGGATGTTTGTAAATGGATAGTGCCTTTGCGGCTTGTTGATACTCTAAACAGCCATCGAGCCGCGAGTCCTCTAGTGAGTTTGAGGGAAGGGAAAGGAGATGGGATACCCCTGACCACCTCTAGGGTGTTCTCCCTCAAAATTGGAGGAAACTTAGCTAAATCATACTGTCTCCTAAATGATGCTCAAAGCTACGGCTAACAGGCGTACATCTAGCCCTTTGCCGTGATGCTTCCTTTATTAATGTTCCATCGCTTAAAGACATAATTTCGATATCTCCATGCCTTTTAAGTGTACAATAATTAGAGCCATAGAAAATTCAACCGCATTTAGAGAACATGCCACTGTAAATAATTAAAAAAAGACGCTTAGAAGCATAATCGCATAACGCGTACTTTTATAACGCTTAACTTTATCGAAAACGTGAAAAGTTCAAATAATGACATTTCACAAAACTTTACATTAAACCTCATAGCAACTACAAATTAGATAAAATGTATAAAAAATAGAGAGAAAAAGTTTAATCGAATTACAGATAAGACATTTTTACACATAAAAATAAATGAAAAAAAGCAACAGTTAAATAAAAATAAGATTGTTACTATTCAATATTATTCAGAGTTCATTGTTTACTTAATCAGTAAAGGGGAGGTAAACATTTTGTATTTTCGATTCTTGTGCATTATCTAATCGATTATTCCGCTAATAAGAATAGAAATATATGAATCGAATCTTTTTTTATCGTATATCTTAGGGAAATAAGATTGGAAGAATTTTTTGCCTACTAAAATCAAGTACACGATGAAATAATCCAAAGTGAATTAGGTATATAATCAAGGTCAGATTACAAGTTTAAACCAATATAGTATCTCGAAATAAATTTAAACCATCCAGGCTTCTAATTTATCACTCAGTAAACTTTTTGAATTCATCTCGACCAGAAAACCCTCACATAGGCGTGTATTAAGAATTCCGATTCTAAAAAGCAATTTTTATGAAAAATGCAGAACCCACAACTAAACTGCAAATTTCTGATTAATGTCGGACTAGAGCAACGATACTCAATCTGCGGCCCACCGAGCCTTTTTAAGTAGCCCGTCATAGTTCGCTGCTCTGAGAAATGTACTTATTTAAGGACTTTGAATTAAAAATTTGGTCGGAAATTCTTTGTGAAGAAATCAGGTACATCAATTTTGCTTTTTGCTGTGGGTGTCGTACGGGTATGAATTGATATTTCTTTTCTGTTTAGAACGGTTACAGTTAGTGATAACAGACAACAGTGGAGTAGCGACAATTTTATGGGTGGAACTGATTTTTAACTACCTTTCATATCTTAAACGAAAAATATTCGAAGAAAATATGTCGTTTCAAGACGATTGTTTTCCACTACAAAATAGTCAACCTCCCAAACATTGTGATCAGTAATTGTTTCATTTGTAGCGAAAGTGCTGTATTTAAAAGAATACCCATAAACAGGAATCATTCAATCAAAAGTGATAAGGAATCACTTTTCCCCGAAGATATCTTTCAAGAGAAGATAAAAAAAAAAAGGCTTTCTTAAATAATCTTTGCAACATCAACAAGGTGTTTTGTCCGTGGTAATATCACAGCGGTAACAAAGACATCCTAGGAAGCTTGTTATATTAGTCGTAATTATAAAACCGTTTACTGAAAGCAGAAATTATGTAGGAGTGTTTCTTAAGGCTCTTTTTGCCATTTGTACAAGAGCGTGACCTTAGCGCGGAGTACATTTTTAGACAGAAAAAATCCTTCAATTTTTATAAAAAATTGTGACATTGTAACTCATGCATTTGTATATAAGTATAGTGTTTTTAAAATTTCAGAATATTTCATAAATAATTAGTTTTTCTGTTTAACATGTAAAGAGATTACTCATTTAGCATTATAGTATAGGAGAAAAAATGCGTAACACATTTTATAAAAGAAAAATGTGTCAACTCGTATAAAAATGAGTAGTATGATAAAATAAATGATTATCTGCAGGATAGTGAAGCCAGAATATAATATTTGAGTACTTTTATATATGAAAAAATATTCATTATTTGAGTCCTATTCTTTAACATTAGCCGAAAACAGCCTTAAATGCTTTTAATTTAGTGTTAGGGACAAAAATAAATATAAAGAATAATAATTGAACAAGCAAAGAAAGAGTTGTAATATTTTGATCAATTTTACACATTTTAAATTTCCAATGTTATCTTGGTCTTAAAGCATCCCCCCCCCCTTCATTTATCCTCATGTTGCGTCCTGCGTGAAGCTGACATACCGTCGGTCTAATTATCAGACTGCGTAACTCCATCTGGGATGCTAATTTGATATAGTAGGGCTAGGCGCCAAGTTGTTGTTTATGTTCGCCAAGATAGGCGATAATATTACAATATGGTTTACTTTGATATTTTTATCGTGCGACAGTATGGTTGCCATGGGGACAATGTAGATTAGTGTTAGTTTTTTTTCTTTTTCTGCGGGATCTCTGCTCAGCAAAAGTAACACATTGTTACAAATTTTGTGTGTAATGAACGCTTAAAATATAGTGTAAATAATTTATATCTGGAAGTGTTATTCATTAATATTACTTTCTGTTGTATTTATTTTATGTTAAAATCTTGCCACAACCTCTCCCTTCGAAATCTAGTTTTATTATGAAATAAAAAAAAGTAGTGATTACACTGATCGAGGAATAAATTAAAAGCGGAGCGCGCACTGAGGTATGGCGTAGACAAAACAAAAGGATTAAGGAATCGCGCCAAAAAGCGCTTGGCGCGTTGCACTCCTATATCAAATTAGTAACGCCGATGGAGTTACGCAGTCTGATAACTAGGCCGACGATATGTATGCGGCCCAGTAGAAAAAAAGGTTGATTACGCCTGTATTAGAGCGACAAGATTGTTTTCGGAAACTAATCTTTAATTTTGAATCATGGTAGTGAGAACTACACCTGACCTAGTATGGCATTCTAACTATCTCACTACATAGCGTGTGGTCTTACAGCAGTTCGATCAAAAATTCTCACCTGTTATTATTTCACCTGACGAATATTAAGTAGAATTAAAACTTAAACACGTGCTTAATTAGAGTATCACGGACCTAGAATTCCTCTTCAGGTCCATCTGGATACTGGGCAAATGTCAAAACTGTGGTCACGATATGTATACTTCTGTTTTTATCTACATTAGTGCAGAGCACCTGAACAGAATTTTGATGACTAATCTCTTGATAATGAGCCAAGAACAAATCATAAGGATGATACCTAGATTTTTTTACTTATTTAATTAGTCGTGTCATAGGTTCTGATACAATTATGAAGGCGTTAGAATTAAAAACTTTAAATATAAAGTAAGATTTTAAGGAGATTTGATTTTAAATTTGCAATACTGCACATTCTATTCAACAAGTAATATAAAAAATTTAAATTCCTATTAAAGTCAACAAAGAAAATTTTATTTTAGTTACTTTTTATCACATTATTACAATTTATATAAAGAGAGATGTATATACATTTGACAATCATAATGTTAAGTGGCAATTAATTCAATTCCTACTATTAGCTCACATTGTCTGTTTATCGTGGTGGAATTTCCAATCGTTAATGAAATACATTTTAAAGCGCTCAATTGAGCTGAAATTTTATGTACATGATTATTTTGGATGACAATACAATAATTTAATTATGATTAATAAAAATTAATTAAAACTATTTAAGGAATTACAAATACAGCCCTTATCATTTTTGGGGACTTGTGTCAAAACTTGAAAAGGTTTTTTTCTCACGTTTTAAAGCATTCACAGTTTAACTGAAATTTTATATGCAAGATTGTTTAGGATAACAATACGATACTTTAATGATAATTAATAAAAATGAATTACCACTTAATGTTGTGATTCGGTCATATGTATATACATATTTATATTAACTGTAACTATTTAATAAAAAGTAGCTAAAATAAAATTTATCTTTGTTGATCTAAGTAGGAATCAATTTTTTTTAAATACTTATATTTTTAATTATCATTAAAGTATCGTATTGTCATCCAAATCAATCGTGTGTATAAAATTTTAGTTCTACTGAAAGCTTTAAAACGTGAGGGAAAAAATATCTTTTAAGGTTTTGACCCAAGTCGCTAAAAATGAAGCTAACGTGACTGTTGCCATATTTCTTTAAAAAATTAGTTTCAGTAAATTTTATATATATATATATATATATATATATATATATATATATATATATATATATATATATATATATAATTATTAAAGTTAAATTATCGAACTGTCACCAAAACAATCATGTATAGAAAATTTCAGCTCAAATGAGAGCTTTAAAATGTGAGAATAAAACCTTTTAAAATTTTGACTCAAGTCGCCAAAAATGGTGCCAACGTGGCTGTATCTAATTATTTGAATAATTACATTTAATCACTTAATTTTTATTAATTATAATTAAACTACCGTATTGCCATCCAAAATAACCGTGTATATAAAATTTCAACTCATTTGAGCGCTTTAAAAAGTATTCTACTAATGATTGAAAATTTGAAAAAGATGTATACAGGGAGATTGTGAACCAATAGTAGGAATTGAAAAAAAAATAACCTTTTAACTTCAAACAGTCTTCGGTAAGCTGCTTTACCGCTGCTTACCTTCAAAAACGTTGAACACTTATGCTGTTTGTTGTTGTTACTAATCCTAGATTGTCCAGCAGTACTAGACAATCTCAATGAATCTAAAAAAATTTAGAAATTCTAGAAACAGAAGAGTGTCTAGAACAGGGGTAGCGAACCTTTATGAATCAACACACACACACGTGCCATTGTTTTTCTAAAGAAATGTTTAATACGGTATCGACGTGCCGTCAAATAACTTTGACTTGTGGTTATTGGTACAATAATAAAACTAAATACTAACAAAATTCTATTGACTACAAAAAATACCTTTTGCACTTTATAGTCAAAAATGTTTTAGTGATACGTGTATTTTTTCAAATTAAACTTTAGTGGGGCTTCTCTTGTAGCAGATTAGATGACAAATGACTTATTAGAATTGTAAGAAGTTATCTTTTGTAGAATACATGCTGAATTTAAGTCAGCTACCGAACGGTTTCTAAGTAATTAGTTATTTTTGCTGTGGTTCACTTTTTTTGACAAGAGGGTTTGTGATTTGTTTCAAAATACCGTTTTACAGACGATTTTCTGCATACCACTATTCCAGAACATAAAACATACACCTCTTTGTCGTCTTTACTAATAAATGCCATGTTTCTTGGTCAACCAAATTTGAAATGCTTTGTTACACTAATTATCTTGCACCTTTTGTTCCTTTACTAAACTAGCCATGTTAAATTAAAAATCGTAAATGTAGCACATATAAGCTTTAAAATACAATCGTGTCAATGAAATTGACTACGTTATGCGTAGATGAACTTTGCAATTGTAGTCTACGACGCAACTAAGGCAAGGCAACAATAAACGAGCGTTCTCCCCGCGGCCGATCACTCGCATTAGTTCGTAATACGTCATTGTGAACTTTGAAATTTTGAAATAAAATACAAACGATTGGCGTGCCAAAATTATTTTGTGTCGCGTGTCATCAACGGCACGCGTGCCACTCGTTCTCGCCATCCCTGGTCTAGAAGGATCTCGTCCTTCTTAAAACCCAAACAAGTCAAGATGTGGGAAGGGGAGACCAGCTCGGAATAACACCAGGGGCATTCCGGGAATATCTTCTGACCCTAGCGAAAAGTGAGAGCTCTTATAAGGCCTCTCACAAAGCGTGAGAAGGAAGTCTGGTATTTCCTAGGCATAAACCAGAATGAACCTCCTAGATTTCTTTCGAAGTACCGAGGATGACTAGGAGTTCGTCCAAAAATTGATTAAGTTAATTCGTCTTAAGACTTTTTTCGGTTAACGTTAAAGAATAAGACCCGAATTTGGAACATTTTTTCAGAAATAAAAGAAATGAAAAATTGATATTCTGGTTTCACTATCCTTTAGAGAGCAGCATTTTTTTTTATCATACTTCCCATTTTTAACCGAGTTAATTGATTTTTTCTGGTATAAAATGTGTTTCGCATTTTTTTATCAGATACCGTAATGTTAAATGAGCTTTTTGCCTTCACGTATTAAAACAAAAAAGAAAGTATTCACGGAATATTTTGAAATTTTTAAAAATATTGTTAACACAGGTACGAGTTATAATATTGCAAATTTCCATGGAAATTGGGTCATTTTTCTGTATGAAAATGTGCTTCGCGTTTAGTTAGAGGTTTCGTACTTTTACCGAAGGCAGCCAGCCTTAAGGTATCCGACTACGTTCGGAACAGTGATTTTAAAAAGGCGCATAAATGGGTATTTTTCGTGATATTTAGTGTCACTTAGATTAGAATATATGTATAAAATTGTTTTAAGGACATTGACAAAAAAAAATTTAAATACAATAGTTCGGCAAAAAATGAAATTAGAATAACCTTTATTCAAAATGTTCTCCTTTTGTGAAAAATGCTTCTATTATAATATTTTGCCTGTATATATTCTCAGACCTCTGTACAGAGGCTCAACTAGGAATTTTGAAAAATCCACATTTTCCGAGTTACAACCATGCGGCGTTTTTTTCTTAAAATTTCCCCTCTGTTGTCGTAAAACATGGATAAACCCACTTCTAAGTTATTTATTTCAAAAATTCTAGTTGAGCCTCTGTACAGAGGTATGAGCTATATATAGGCAAAATATTATTATAATAGAAGCATTTTTCACAAAAGGAGAACATTTTGAAAATGGGTCATTCTATGTTCCTTTTTTGCCAAAATATTGTACTTAAATTACTTTTTATTGTAATACTATTCTTTAAGCAATTTTATATACATTTTCTAATCTAAGTGACACTAAATATCATAAATATTATCCATTTATTCGCTTTTGCAAAATCATGATTCCGAACGTAGTCAGATACCTTAAGGGAGAATAATTCGCTAAACATAAGAGACCCAGTAGGTTTCATCCCCTCCTCAGCCGCAGTCCTTGCCAAGAAATCCCTTGCCATCAATTCCCCTGAAGAGGTACACGATTTGAACATTTATGATTGGGATAGCCATTTTTGTCACACCTTAGCCTTCAAATACCGACCACAATTTATAGTAGAGTCGATTTCAATCAGGTCTGGTTCTCACGAAGTACGAAACGATTTACAATGCTGTTGGTCTCGGAAAATGTCTTAATGGTTCAATAAATAAATAGCCTTTTATCGAAGCTTTTAAAGAGCATTAAAGTTACCGACAGGCTCTTTTTATTCTGTCTTCGGTAAAAGTACGAGAGCTCTAACTAAACACGGAGCACATTTTCAGACAGAAAAATGACCCAATTTGCATGGAAATTTGCAATATTATAACTCGTACCTCTGTTAACAATATAGTGTTTTTAAAAATTTCAAAATATTCCGTGAATAATTTTTTTTTTCATTTTAAAACGTGAAGGCAAAGCTCATTTAACATTACGGTATAGGATAAAAAATGCCAAACACATTTTATACCAGAAAAAATGAATCAACTCTGTTAAACGTGGGTAGTATGGTAAAAAATGCTTCTCTCTAAAGGATAGTGAAGCCAGAATACATTAATCTTTTTATTTCTTTTATATCTGAAAAAATGTTCCAAATTCGGGTCCTATTCTTTAACATTAATCGAAAATAGCCTTAATACAGAGAAATATCTACTGCACACTTCTGCTCAGTGTTGAAGCTCTGATTAATTTAGAATAGCGTTTCTTAAACTGTGGGGCATGTCCCCCTTGGGGGAGGGCTCAAGCATATCAAAAATAAGATTTTTAAAAAGGGACTACTTCACTGAAAGGAAGCAAAACAAAATACACTTTGATATAAAAAATAAATTACACAATTACAATAATATGATATACTTATAAATGTATCAGTACTGTTCAATGTATTTAATGATTAAGAGGACTTGGTACCCCAAAAATGACCGACCAATCGTTTTTTTTAAAATTTTTATTTAATCTTATTCTTTGCATTATTATCTTTCGATTGATATATCATTTGTGCAAGTTGGAAGGTTGAAGAAAACTTCATTTGAAAACAAATTAGGCAATCCGGCCACGCCCCGTTTTTAGAAAAAAAAGCTAAAAACGTTATGATAAAAAATCTATTTTATAAAGGGAAAAAATAACTATAAAAAAAGAATGTGTAATATATAAAGCAGAATATATTCGATGCAATACAAAAATGTAATTATTCTTCTATGTGAAATGTGTGCATGTAAAATTTTTGAAGTAAGGCATTTTATATTAATAATTTCATAATTTCAGTTACTATTCTTCATATGTTTTTCATACAAATGTAATACTTAAATATTATGTGAAGAAAAAACTAAACTTTCTGTCGTGGCAGAAAATTTTTTTTTAAACTTTTTTCTTGAATTTTCTTGTGCAATTAATACCTTCTTAAAATTGATCATTTATAAAAACGTATGGGTTGAAAAATACGAAAATGCAATTATTTTCAAGAAAAATATATAACTAATATCTTAAAGTGGCATTTTAAGTTTATTTAAGCTTATTATAATTTTTTTTCAGAATTGTAAACTTTAAAGGGTTTTTTCTCAGTTTGTGTTTTTCGAAACGTTAGTGCATTCAAAATGCTACTCCTTCCACAACTATTTACTAATGACTTCCATTTTTTTTTGCTGTGCGTTGCTTATAAAGCATGTAACAAAATTAGGGATCTATTTTGCTGTAAACTGAATACTCTTTCAAAAAAAAATTAAAATGTTAGAGATATTGGCTTTTTCGTTGATTTTTAGCATGTATATCAACATTTTATTTTTCTCAAAAACGAATTAAGTTATAGTAAAATCGATCCCTAAAGTTGTTTATAACATCCATAAGAATATTATAAAAAAAATTCAGGTAAAAAAAATAATTACAAAAGGAGTAGGATTTTAAAAGTTTCCAAATTTTTCTCAAAAAATTTAAAGTTTTAAAATTGTGTGAATAATATGAAAAACTTCATCTCGTATCATTTTCTGGAATAGAAACACTATATAAAATGTTAAAATATAATTTTTAAATACATAAAAAAAGAAAGTATATATATAGCTCAAAGAGTACCAAGTCCACTTAATTTAACAATACTAAGTAAAGAACAAGTTTAATAATTACTAGTGAATTTCCCATGTGCTTGTCATGTACAAAATTTAATACTTATCTTGATGATTAGTATAGTTCAGTGCTTCTCAAGCTTTCAATGTTCGCGACCCAGTATTCAATCATAATTTGTATCGCGCCCCCTCCATACAATAAAGATGTATTAAATTCAATAATACCTATATTTTGAAGCTAAACCTGCTATACGACTTTAACCTCTTAAGCCTCCTCCCAACGTATATATATACGTCTCGATCAGCCAGTGTGCTAATTGCCCCCAGACGTATATATACGTCTTTATGAAGTTATATCTTTTCTGTGAACTGTTATCAATAAAATTATTCAGAAGACTTTGGAAAATGATCTTGACAGTGTTTGCAAAGGATTCACTTATTTCGGAGGATTTGATTATTTATCCCTTTTCTACCACTCCCCCTTCCTCAATACACCACGTATATATACGTGCTAAACGGTGGCTTTGGGGAGCGTAATTTTTAATCGGTATTTAAGGTGGTATAATTATAAACCGTTCAAATTATCAAGTTAAGGGTAAAATCCTAGGAGGACCCACTGCTGTTTTTGGCGCCAAATTGAAGGTTTTCAAAAAGGCATCAATGACGAAAAACTCTTGGGAAGCGCATGCGTCAGCGGGGGATGAAATGGGCGTTTCGCAAAGATGAAAACGAATAAGTACATTAAATTAATCATTATATAAAGAAAAAAACGGAGAAAGCAATGAAATTCATTTTAAAGAAGCATTCTAAAATCAGTGTGTACAACATGATTTACATTTTTAAAAAAGGACGAAAGGGGCGTTTCGCAAATATAAAAGCGAAGAAATACATGAAATCAATCATTTTAAAAAATTTTAAAAGGCACTTACTTACCGTACGCTTGCATTTCGTCATGTTCCGTTGGTGGATACACCCTTGCGATGGATGCAAGGAATTCATGAAAATTGTCATCCACCAACTTGTGACCTATTATTATTAACTTTCAAGTCATTCACCACGAACGCATTCATGCTCTTGCCAAACCAATATCTGGTCAAACGCAAGATTATTATAGCAGGTTTTTGCTTTCGCTAAACCAAGTGCCCTTTCTCACACTCCGAACAACGTCGTGGCGATTATCTTTTGGTTGCGACAACGCCATTCGTAGCCGCGTCACCCGTTCCCTTTCGTTCTTACAAACGCATTTTTTTTTAAACCTCGACATTCATAACGAGAAGCAATTAAATTAGCTTTTTCATACACCATTCTAATGTCTCTTTCTTCCCTTTGTGCCCAGGAGCACAAAGAAACCTGTAGTAGCCTCACTTTCAATTAATTTCCTTTCACACGCCATTCTTAACAACCGGTGGAGAGCAAACCTTCTCAAACGAAGTCAAATGTCAAAATGACGTTTTTTCGGAAAAGGCGAAAAACGTTGTACTTTTTTAGGTTGCCATTTTTTAGGTGATTTGAAAATCCAAATTTTTGGATGAAATGGAAGGGTTATCATATTGTCTTTATCGCTCAAAATCGACCAAAAGTGGGTCCTCCTAGGATTCAACCCAAGTTAAGTATTAATGTTGGCATATAATTTTATACATGAAAAATTCATGGTGTCACTGGTAATTATTAAACTTGTCCTTGACTTAGTATTGTTAATTATGAAATAGATTGTGCAGTTTTTGATACATTTATAAGTGTATTATAGTGTAAATGAATATTTTATCTTTTATTATGCCAGAATGTATTTGTTTACTTTCAGTAAGTTAATAAATTTTTTTAATAATCTTTTGTTTCCGACTTTTCAATATGCTCGCGCCCCCCTTGTAGGGTTATCCCGCCCCACAGTTTGAGAAACACTGGTATAGTTTATAACTAAAATCGTATTTCAGCTTATGTCAAAGTACATTATCGAATTCAATACATTATCATTGCATGGAGGAGCCGCGAGGAAACTGATTGTAAACAAGATCGTAAATGTTGAAAGTTTGAGAAGCACTGATTTAGAACATGCGTGAAAGTCAATTATCTGAAAAATACTGCAGAAAATTTCACATTTTTGTTTCAGAATTTATGACAAAATATGCAGTTTCCACACAAGGCTTGGTAAAGAGTGAGGACAATTCTGACTTAAGTTATTCCCCATTTGATATTTTTATTGGAGTCAAGAATACAGCTCACCGTCTCATTAAAATATAATCAGCTACCAAATATACTACCGTAACCGTTGGATTTCAACAGGTGTTCTATATTTTAAATTAGAATTTATAATTTTTCGAAAAGATGTGATGTAAAATACCCGTTTGCACTTACGCTTATACCATCCTATATGCGTATTCATAGAGATAAATTGAACTCAACACGAAGCTATCTCATTCTTAATGAAACTAGAATTTGACCTCGCTACCAAATTCCAAGAGATTCGATTAGCCTTTAAGATATCCTATCAAATCGAAAACTAACTGGCAAATCCAAGTTAATTTACATAATGTTACAGTATTTTACAAGAGATACGAGAAATTTGGCTTTTACTGAATGCATTCTCTTTGCTTTGATCGTTTGAAACTTAAGGCTTTTTTCAGTTAATGGTAAAGAATAGGAATCAAAATTTGGAACATTTTCTCGGATATCAAAGAAATGAACATTTTGTGATATTCTGGCTTCACTATCCTTTAGAGAGCAGCATTTTTTTTTATCATACTTCCCATTTTTAACCGAGTTGAATCATTTTTTCTGGTGTAAGATGTGTTTCGCGTTTTTTCCTCTTATACCGAAATGTTACATGGGCTATGCTTTCACGTATTAACACGAAAAAGAAAGTATTCATGGAATATTTTGAAGTTTTTAAAATCACTATATTGTTAACAGAGGTATGAGTTATAATATTACAAATTTCCATGGAAATTGAGGCATTTTTCTGTCTGAAAATGTGCTTAGCGTTTAGTTCAAGCTCTCGTACTCTTACCAAAGACAGCCTTAAGAGTAGATAATGCTATTCGGTTCTGCGTCTTTTTCAATGTTGTAATTAAATCAGTGTTTCTCAAACTGTTGGGCCCACTTCCCTTAGGGGGTCGTGATTACTCTAAGAGAGGGAGACGCGAGCGTATTGAAAAGTCGAAAACAAAAGATTTCGAAAAATTATTAATTTACTGAAAGTAAATAAACAAAATGCATTCTGACGTAACAAGGGTAAAACCGAGAGCCCACACCCTTGGCGACAAACCGAAAAAGCGCCAAGCCAGAACAAGATGCCGCCAAGCAAAGCCGACAATGGCGGCAAAGAAATAAAGCGGGAAAAGGTGGATGCGTAATGAAAATATATGTAAGCAATACAGAAATTAAACATTTAAGATAAAAAATATAAAAACAGCACTTACTTTCTTACTGCTGATCTTTTCCAAGTGGAGTGTACAGCGTAACAACAGATTTTAAAAAGCTTTAAAGGTCTCATCGCTAAGCGAATGATCGTGTGAGCGCCGCCATATTTATTCTGCGAGGTAATGGTCATACATACATTCGGCGTGGCTGGTACAATTTCGAAGAAAGCGTTTTATTGCCGACCATGTTACATCATGCCAATCATTACATTTAGGACATTCATAACTTGAAGCAATCAATCCTTCCTTCATACAGCATTCAATCAATTCTTTCTTACCTTTCGCATTCAACAAAGTAAAAAATTCTAAAGTATATTCCCACACACACGCAGCCAGCCAAGAGCCCAACAACAAAATGAAATTCGAAATGCGCGCCCACAATATACGAAAATGCTAGAAATAGTTAGGGTTGCCACATGCAGTGTTTAAAAAAAAGTAGGGTTACCAAGATGGCACAATTATCGCCAACCAAAGTAATTCGCGCCAAGGGTGTGGGCTCTCCTAGGAGTGAACCTTATATAATTAGTTTAACAATACTAAGTTAACAACAGTAACCGTTACCAATTTCTCCATGAGCTTGTCATATATAAAATTATATTTAAAAATTAACACTCATCTTGATAATTTGTACGATTCATAATTAATCCCTTTACTGTCAATTGAAAGTTACGCGATTCGCTCCCAATGTCACCGTTTTCCACGTAGGGGTCAGTATGTGTCAGGGGGAGAAAAGAAATAAGCAAATCCTCTGAAATAAATAAATCTTTTGCAAACACTGTCAAGGTCCCTTTATTGCATTCAAAGGCCTTCGGAATAATTTTACAGATAGAAGTGCACAGAAAAGAACATCCGGAGCAATTAACACTTTAACTGAGTGAGACGTTTATATATGTCGGTGGTACTTAAGAGGTTAAACTCGTGTTGTAACTTTAGCGTCAAACTACAGTATTATTGAATTCAATACATTGTTATTGTATGGAAGGGGGATGAAATTATGATTGAATATTGGGTGGCAAATATTGAAACTTTGAGAAGCACCAAATTGAATTAAAAAAAATAATACTAATTCGCTGGAGCTTGACTACATTTTTACATAATCTATTTAAAGAAAACTTTATATAGTATACATTTATATCTAGAGTATATAAATATGAATATTTTAAATATTCTTAATACTCGTACAATAAGCATCTTGTTTACATTTTAGTCATTATTTTATTGATTTAAACGCTGATGCAACTTTCTAGCGCTCACCAGATTGCTGAAAATAATCCATTATTTGATTAATTATGCAGCATCACTTGATAGATTTAAACAAGGTATTTTTACTTAAAATATCTTTAAATTCTACGTATTTATGCCATACAGTGTTTAATGAAAATGGCATGAGATACTGTCTAGAAGATAACACTGGAAAATTACCTTTTTCAACGAATTTTTTAAAAATTTAATGGAATCTTATTTACACTACTTAAAATAGGGACAATCCATTTTTTAAATTATTGTTTTGATGTTAAATTATTAGTTTAAAATGAAAGTTTTACTGCAAACTAAAATCCTATTATTGAATAAAACGCACACACTAACACATAATTATGATATGTACATTAAAAAAATGCATTTTGTTTTAACTTACTTTTTTAAAAAGGAATTCTTATCAACAAATAAAAGTTGATGAGGACTTAAAACTTGAAGATTTGAACGTTAGCAAAAAGTAACTTTCTTAATTATACCTTAATTAATTGAAACAATTCAGAATGCCGTATAGCAAAATAAAATTTTGTACATTTGATTCAGGGACCCGAATTAGGAAAGTGATCAAGGTGGGGAATTTGTGGCCGGCGTTACTCTTGCCAAGTCGTGGATTTGAGTTAAAGAGCCATCTAGTGAGTGAGGGAATATTGACGTCGCACTGTTCAGCTACACGAGGGCTTTTGGCGACAGACCTCGTAATTTTGAACCATGGTCAAGTGACGAGGACGACACCTGAGATGGCACCTCCACTCTCCTAACTACCACACCACACCAACGGGAGGACGTTTGAACTCTCGACAGATTTAACGTGCATCGCTTCCCTACACGGCGGGTCTTTAGTGGTACTGGACTCGAACTCATGACATGCCTGCAGTGATACGATACCTTAACTACTGGGCTACCGCAACCCCAAGGCCGCGGTAGCCGAGTGGTATAGGTATCGGACCGTGGCTTGCTTTGTCACGGGTTCGAGCCCAGTACCACTAAAGACCCGCCGTGTAGGGCAACGATGCACGTTAAATCTGTCGAGAGCTGAAACGTCCTCCCGTTGGTGTGGTGTGGTAGTTAGGAGAGGGGGGTGCCAGCTCAGGTGTCGTCCACGTCACTTGACCATGGTTCAAAATTACGTGGTCCGTCGCCAAAAGTCCTCGTGTAGCTGAACAGTGCGAAGTTAATATTCAATCAATCAATCAATCAATCGACCGCAACCCCAAAGAGACATCGAAGCCTACTGTGTAAATGGGTTGATGCACGTAAATTCTGAAATGAGTGAGTGAATATTAACGCCGCACTGTTCAGCTACTCGAAGCGTTTGGTGACGGACCTCGTAATTTTGAACCATGGCCAAGTGACGAGGATGACACCCAGGGGCGTAGCAACCAACGTACCATCCGTATCAATGATACGTGGCCCCCAAGCTAAAGGGCCCCAACATGTGTCCAAAAAATCGCGAAATGTTAAGGGGTCTCCAAAAAGGCCTCCCAAAGAATTTTGATACAGCGCCCACTCAAGATACGCCACTGACGACACCTGAGCTGGTGTGATGACTCCTAACTTCCACATCAACGGGAGGACCTTTGAACTCCTGACAGATTCAACGTGCATCGCTCCCCTACACTACGGGTTTTCAGAGGTACTAGGCTCAAACTCATGACACGCCGGCCACGAGTCCGTTACCTTGCCCACTAGTCTACCTCGACCTCTATAAATTCCGAAGGTAAAGACTTTGGTGTGGTATGGAAGTGTAGAAAATGGGATACCAATTTAGATGTCGTCCTCGTCACTTGAATGTTATTCAAAAATGTGAAGTTCGTCACCGATGCTTTTCTTGTTTCTGAGTTCAACGCTAAAAAACATTCAATCAATCGATTTATATCAACGTCATGGAAGCCGAATGATCATGGTTTTGAGTTCGGCGATATTTCAACCAGATCTTGTGTTCGAGTCTGGTTTAAACTTTGTTCAAACGGCGACAAGAGTTAAACCTGAGCTGGCAACTCACTCCTCAGTCTAACTTCTCCACCAAGCCGCCGTCAGAACTTTAAGTCCTCGATAGATTTAACATACATTGGCATCACCACATGGTGGCTTTTTAGTGCATCCAGACTTGAACTTACTTCACTTTATCTTTGAAGTGGAATTGCGTATAGAGGGGGCCGATGCACGTTAAATATGTTGAGGCTCTATTGTCCTCCCGGTGGTGTGAAATTATGGATATTTTTTGTGTAGTTGTTTATAAAGTTTCCAAAAAAATTATATATTTTGTTTGCACCCCCGATATACCGTGGCCGAGGTAGCCGAGTGATATAGGTATCAGACCGTGGCTTGCTTTGTCACGAGTTCGAGCCCAGTACCACTAAAGACCCGCCGTGTAGGGCAGCGATGCACGTTAAATCTGTCGAGAGCTGAAATGTCCTCCCGTTGGTGTGGTGAGGTAGTTAGGAGAGGGGGTGCCAGCTCAGGTGTCCTCGTCACTTGACCATGCTTCAAAATTACGTGGTCCGTCGCCAAAAGTCCTCGTGTAGCAGAACAGTGCGAAGTTAATATAATTGATTGATTGATTGAATATTAACGTCACACTGTTCAGCTACACGAGGGCTTTTGGCGACGACCACGTACCCCTCTTTGAACCATGGTCAAGTGACGTGGACACCTGAGCTGGCACTCTCAACCGATACTACCACCACCACCGCGGCCACACGAAGTTAATATAATGGGAGAGTGGCCGTTTAGCCGAGTGGTATAGGTATCAGATTTAACGCTTTGTCACAGGTTCGAGCCCAGTACCACTAAAGACCGCCGGGCAGCGATGCACGTTAAACTGTCGAGATCGAAACGTCCTCCCGTTGGTGTGGTGTGGTAGTTGAGAGGGGGTGCCATGATCCACGTCACTTGACCATGGTTACCATTGCGTGGTCCGTCGCCAAAAAGCCCTCGTGTTGCTGAACAGTGCGACGTTAATATTCAATCAATCAATCTCTCTTGAGAGAAGTGGAATTAAATTTAAAGATATACGTGCATTCAACGGAAACATATCTGTGAAGCTCACATTCCAAGAATAAGTTTTAATAGCCATACATTCTCTATTATTGTGTTCATTTCTTATGGATATAATGTCGATATTTGTATGTTTCTAATAGTATAATATTCAAGCATTTAAGTCATTGAAAATTCAACATCATTTAGAATACACTACTTTATATTTTAAAAAAATGCACGTTGATGAATATAAATCACATTCTTTAAAGCTTTAATTTTTTCGAAAACAGGAAAGGCTCAGATAATGGTATTTAGCAAAAAGATATCAATTAAACCTCATAGGAGCTATAGATTATTTAATATGTATCAATTTAGTGAGAAAAAGTACAACCAAACTGTAGATAAAACAAAAATTTTCATAAAAATGTAAAAAAAAAAGTTAAATAAAAATAAGATACAGTTACTAGTCAATATTCATTCAAACACAGTTCATTGTTCTTATAATCAGTAGGTGAGGGGTAAAAGTTATATGATATCGATTCTTGAAATTTATTAGATTGATTATTTGAATAAGAATAGAAATATGAACCTTATCTCTTGTTTCTTATCGTCTATCTTTATCGCGACTTTTCTATAAATAAGTGTGCAAAACTTCACAGATCATAAGATTATTTAACCAGTTATTTAACTTTTTTAACGGTATGTCAAAGCGAAAACCGAAACTATAACACATGAGGTCTGATTTAGATATCTCATTTATTTTATGGATCCTTAAAACATTAAATGGTTTCGCTCATATTTTTATTTTGCACCATAATCGTGTATTTAAAATGCTAAATTTCTTTAATATTCAATTTAAAGTTTAGTAATTTTTTCTAATTGTTTTTTTATATGATTGATGATTCTGTACATAGAATAAGCATTTTTTCAAAGAATATTTATTTCTTAAGAAACCCTTCAAATAAAATATAGCTGTTCTTTTTTTTAAACTGTTTTTTATAGTGTTTGCAACACAAAAAATTGTAAAAAATAAAAGTATTACTCGAAAAACTAATCCCATGCACATAATTGCGAAGAATACTTCCAAAGGTCTTTCTCACGAAAACGTATTTGGAGCAATTTTCCTTTAAGGCAACCCTTTTGAGCAATTTCTACCTAGTTGCCATAGCAACGGTTTCGCACAACTTTTTTTTCAGTGATCTGAAAGAATTGCTTGAAATTAAGATTGCTCGAAATTCCAGCCAATGGGGTACTTCGTCTTCCTAAGCCCTAAGCAAGATGGCGGTAATGGTGGCAGCCTCGGATTCGTCAAACGCATCAGAAATGGCGTATAATATTTTAATGAGGCATAATATTTTAAGCACAATGGTGCTCCATTTCTACTTTCGACAGTCAACAATAGCGCTAGCGGAATAAAAGAAATAATATTGATTGCTCGTTTTCTGAAGCAGAAAATAGTCGAATAGACATTAATTTTTCAATGTAAAGACACAGCGTGGCTGACGTTAGAGCATGTCGTTTTGTGTATATCAACCCTCCACTCACACAGCTGCTCAAAAAATTTCCCGAAATGGTTGTTCGAGACATGCGTGTGTGATAAAAATATTAGGGTAAAATTTGTATGGAAATATTAAAACTTGTACAAATAGTAAAAGTTTTAAAATATTAAAATATTTTGAATAAATTAAAAATTTAAAATAATTGCTTAAAAATTGCATTTTTCTTCTGAAATGTATATTTCATGTGTATTCAAATAGATTATATGTAAACATTTTCATATAGATATATAAATAAAAAAAATCTGTACAGGGCACCGCGTCCCTTACAAGTATACTATTTTAAACCTTAATGACGAATAACTTTATAAAAACATTTTGAATGTTTTCAATGATATTTTATGTATGCTATAAACATACATCTCTCAGAGACTAGGTCGATCTAGGTCTGTATGATAGTAATGAAATCACTGCTAATGCATAGTGGGTTCAATTTTTGCGTTTCGTAGATGACACGAAATACGATTGATTCATACTGAATCTGCCAAGCTCAGAGTTCTCAAATCGCCATGATGTATCAGTTAAGAGAATGGGAGGGTTTCAGCTTAAGAGTCTTCGTCACTTCAAAATTGAGTCGTGAATTACTCTCGCATTTTTAATAGTGATTAATCATCCTCTCTCCTGTATTGTACCACTCTTGATGACTTCGAGGCTCAATGGATTTTTATTTAACTGAGCCCCAATTATTTCGTTTTATTATTTTGAGTCGAATGCTCCCCAATGTTAAAAATTACTCATAATGATTTTATGATTCTACAAAATTAGAGATTTTATCATTTTGAATTCCTTGTCTTATTAAAACCTTAGAAAATTATAGAAATGCTTCAAAAATATTTTTAAAACATACATAATATACATATACAAAATTTTTAAAAAATACATATAACATGCATATACAAAAATATTTTAAAAATATATATAACATATAATATTTTTAAAATATATGTAACATGCAATATTTTTAAAATATATGTAAGCATATACAAACATATTTTAAAAATGTATACATAACATGCTATACAAAAATAATTCTTTGTATCATTCTCCCTGAAGTAAAGAATAGTTCAAATTATAACACATCAATATAAACTAGTAACAAATTTCATGTTGTCGATATTGGTAATTTGTAATACTAAAAATATAGAGAAAAATTTTATGAACTTTCCTGAAAATTTAAAAAAAGGGATACTCACACAAAAAAAGTAAAAAAAAGGTTAAACTTATTGCAACGCCGAATTTATGCTGGGATGGAGTTGAGGACAGTAATTGATTAATAAAATGTAGGAAATATAGAAATAACTAAAACAGAAATTATATGAATATATATAGAGAATACAGAAAATTTTGTTTATCGCTGTACACAGAAATTAGTGAAACTCAAAATTCTCAAGTTCTATTTTATTATTGTTTACTCATTGAAGAAATGGAAGCAGTTATTATTATAACAACAAGTAATATATAAAAAAAATTTTAATGAATTCCTACTTAGATCAACAACGAAAAATTTTATTTTAACTGCTTTTTATTAAATAGTTACAATTATATAAATATGTATATACATATGACAGAATCACAATATTAAGTGGTGATTAATTTTTATTAATTATCATTAAAGTATAGTATTGTCATCCAAAAAAAATCGTGTATGTAAGATTTCAGTTCAACTGAATGCTTTAAAACGTGAGAAAAAATCTTTTTAAGTTTTGACCGAAATCGCTAGAAATGAAACCTACGTAGCTGTATCTGTAATTCTATAAATAATTATTTTCAGTCAATTAATTTTAATTAATTATGATTAAATAATCTTATTTTTACCCAAGCAATAGTATATATAAAATTTCAGCTTAAATCAGTGCTTTAAAATATGAGAAAAATACCTTTTCAAGTTTTGACACAAGTCGCCAAAAGGGTCGCTAAGTCGCTAAAAACGATGTCAACGGGGCTGTATTTGTAATTCTTTGACTAATTAGTTTTAATCAAATAATTTTTATTAATTATAATTAAATTATTGTATTTTCAACCAAAATAATCATATATATAAAATTTCAGCTCAATTCAGCGCTTTAAAGTGTATTTTATTAACGATTGAAAATTCCACGAGGATAATTGAATAAATAAATAAATATATAGAATGTGAGCCAATAGTTGGAACAGAAAAATAATAAATGATTTTGCAATTAAATAAGTATTATTAACACCAATTTTATGGAAAATACGCGCGCGTGCGCGAAATTATTCTGTCAAACTATATTTTAAGAAAATAATTATTTTTAAGGATTTCCAACTTTTAAAACAAATATGAGAATTTTGCAAGTGTTGATAAAGATTTTAAATACAGAATACAATTATTTTATTATTGAAGTTAGGAAACTTTTAATATAATGTCTTCATAAGAATTTTTATAGATAATATATTGTATAAATTAGTATTCTCAATTTTTTTAAAAAAATACTTCGTAATCATGAAAAATTGCAATAGAGTTAAGATGCACAAATTACTATCAAAAACAATTTGTAATGCTATCTTATAGGTTTTGATTTCAAATAGAAACAATGTCGTGAGTTATATTCATTGAAAGGGAAAAAAAGATTAAGATAAATGAGAAGAAAGTATTTGTTTTAATGAAAATTAAATATGCCAAAAATATATGTACAAATAGTATAGTACTATATAAAAACATATACTGTATAAATATAATCTACTTAAGTAATTTACACATAAATATTTTTAAATACATAGACTAATTCACATTTAAATCGCATTTACTTATATACAAATATATATGAATGCGAAATTATTTAAACATTACCTTTTTGCAGAAAATGGATGAAATAAACAAATCCACCGATGAATGGGGACGAAAAAAGAGAACTATTTAGCTCCCTCATGCAAAAATGTCGCAAAAGTAAGCATAGTACATACAAACAATTGGATTATCTTGTCCGGAATAAATCAGAAGTTTTCACTTCTGTTGTGTGTAGTCATAAGCACATACACAATTTTTTTAATTACTCCATATTATATAAATATTTTTAGTTTAATTTTGTGTTCTATTGATTCTATATCTTTCTCAATGATTCCCAGTTTGTTCTTAGAATAGTTTATTCAAATGAGGAAAAACTGAAGTAAATTGTGTTTTTATTTTAAAACTCACCTTGAACGGACACAGCTTAAAGGAGACATATCTATATTGAATCGCACAACTTTCTAAAGAGGATTATTACCATGAATATAGTTGCAGCTGCTATGGATTATTCGCGATTAGGACTAAAACTATAGTTGTAAAGGTTTTGTAAAATTAGATAAAATTTTTCAGCTAAATTTGTGATGAATTAATTATATTGAATTTACTTTGATGAAAACAGCTGTATAATTAAAATTAAGAATATTAATGTCTTACGCCTCTCTATCTGCTTAGTTGCTATGACAACATTGGGAAATACCATCTAGTGGCAAAAATCTGTAATTTTATTATTGAGTAGAAAGAATGCAAACCGCGCAATTTATATATATATTAATTATAGCAGAAATACAATAAATGTAGAATATAGAATTTTTAAAGTTTAGCAGTCTCTTTTTTTTACAATAATAATTAGAATGCTGATCGCTCATGTACCGTAGTAAAAATTAGTATTATTTAAAATACGTATTTTGCTTTCATTTTTTTTAATATACGAAGATACGAAATGAATTAAATGACTTAGGTATATAAACAAACAGTTATAAAAATGTAGCGACTATGAGAAAACTAAATTTTAGACCAATTTATTGAAATTGTTAACCTATATATAAACATTAGAATAATCCATTTTATTGTAATTACTTTCTTCTATATGTTATCCAACATATATTATTCTATTCTATTACTTGGATAATAAATAAAAGTGGTTGCTTCTTAAAATTCTATAAAAAAATGTCTTAAAAATTAAAATTATTTGAAAACATTTTTTAAATTTATCAGGAATACATCTTAATTTTATCTTCAGGAATACATTCTTTAAACTATCGGGAATATCTTAGGAATACAAAATATTGTATTTCATTGTTTTACAAAATCAAAGAAATTTTCTTTTGATGAATGAATTTTTGAACAAATTCGAAATTTGTGGAAAATGCATATAACCTTTTAATGTTTCATGTTGCTCTTTTACTACTTTTATCAAAATTGTAAAACATTAAGAAAATTTTTGGGTGAGCAAACAAGATTATCTAGATCCTACTAAAGGTAGTCAATAAATATTTATTAAACTTTAAAAAAATTAGAAGGGGTACACCCTATACGCCTAATGGTGGACCAGCCCTCATTGCTCAAATTGTAAAACTATACATTATGTGCAGTACGTAATTCTATTTATTTGTTCTTTATTCTGCAAAATTCGTTCTTGGCACTCCTCTTCAGTTAAAATCCACCATTGAAGTTGCATCGTCCAACACTTCATTGATAAAGTTCTCAGATTTTGATAAACCGTAGTTCTTGCTGCTTTCTGGAAAGCTGAGTATTTAATTTCGTTGATTGTTAATAAGTCTTGGTATGAGACAATATCTTCCTTCTCACGTAATAATTCCAGTCCAGGAAATTGTTGTCACATATTTTTCAGCGGAAGCTTGCAATTGAGTACTATCGCAACCACATTGGTGACAATGTATGAAACGAAGCACGGGGCGCCACCGTAGAAAGGGAGCGGTAACGACCTGGTACGGTAAAAATCCGGAAAACTTACGGGAATTTTCAAAATCTGATTTCGAATTCAATCAAATTTCAATTACCAATGAATTACTGCGAATCAAATTTAAATTACCAATGATGCCAATTCAGCCATGCACGAGCCATGCGAAATCGGGGTTGCCAACTTGGCCAGTTATCTTGAACGTTGGCAATGTTGTGTTAGCACGTAATGAATTTATTACAGCTTCACAAAAACTTTTTTTTATATACAGAGAGATTATTATTACAGTGAAATACGTTTAACGCGAAAACACTTAAGATGAAATATAGGTTAACACGAACTAATACAACGGTCCTGACAAACTACTAGGCATTTTCATGCACCTTCATGAATTTTTCTTTTAACACGAAACAAAAATCGTTTAACACGAAACATTTCCCTTCTAGGAATAAGAAAAATACAGCCACGCAGGCGAGATTTAAGAGGAGTGTGAAACAAAAGAGATGTGGTTTCACGTTTCGTAGAAAGGAGGCTAACATGGCTTTGAAATACCCTCGGAATAGCTTGAGACACGATCCAATTCCATTTGTCTAAACTACTTTCACCCTTCCCCCTACAAACGACACACAAATATATCTTATCTCATATCAGTTATCTTTGGAATTCGATGACGAGTACATCGCTGTGTGAGTGATTATCAGATCTTCCTATTTTAGAAGAATTTTTTTACGAGCACAATGACAAAGAGCTCGAGTGAGAAAGTAAACTTCTATTTCGTTTAAAATGAACATGGGGTTTATTAAGGCAGTTGATAAGATACAATACGGAAAAGGAAATTTTAGTAGAACTCTACATTATCAAAAATAATTAAAAAATAATTTAAAAAGAAACCAAATTGCGGAAATGTTTAAATGGATTAAGTCTTATGAAATTTTTTGTTTCATTGATTTTTATTAAATGCGTGCGTAAATACATATCTATGTAAGTAAATCCTTTAACGGGAAAAATATTTCAGTCCCCCTCAGTTTCGCGTTATGCGATTTTCATTGTGTAAGGGCGCCCCCCTCGAGTGCCCTTCTCCTTGATTATCAGCGTGAGCTAGAGGTGTAGGGATAAACTAGAAGCTGCCATGATTTTAATTTGACTTTATAAAGATCTTAAGGAGTCACAGGGGTGTTAAAAATGTTTCGAGAGCACAAAATACAAACAATTTTCGACTAGAAATAATTCATTGAGATTAAAATGAAATAATTTGATTCTTTTACACATTTCTTATAAAGGAATAAAGTTTCAAAAAAGTATAAAATATCTAAAATATAATCATAATTTTAAAAATAATAAGCATATAAAAATAAGAAAAATTTTGGTAAGAAACAAATAGTAAGTTTTACGACGCGCATGATATTTTCTGCAATAATAATTCTAATTACTAGCAATAAGTTGATTTATAAAATCAAATATATCCTTATTACATGCTAGCCTATCTTACATAAATAAAAAATAAAAATAATATTTTTAAAAAAAAAAATACATTTTTTTAAATTTTTTTAAAAAAAATTCAATTTTTGTTGAAATATTTCAAAAAATTAAAAATTTATAATACTATAAATAACTAGGATTTGAAGATTATGATAGAATTTATAATTCTGTAAAGTTTTATACATCAAAGTATGATAGTTTTTGAAACGCAATGCGCGTAATTGAAAAAACACAAACTGAGAAAAAAAAGGGCTTTAAAGTTTTAAAATTGAATTTGAGAAAATAAATCTTAAAATTTACATGCTAAAATGCTCCAGGATCATAAGATATACCTTCCTGTTCCTGAAACAGCTCAATTTCTTTACTCTTTTTAATTTTCTTGGCTCTGCGAGCTTCAAAAGATGATTCTAAGCGCCTCTGTCTTGACGTAAAGATTCGACGATTGTCACGTTCAGCCAGGGACACACAAACATTTCTGTTAATTTTCAAGCCAAATTTCTCTAAAATAGTAATAAGTATTTGATTTCCATCATTAAAAACACTGGTTGCTAGATTTGCAGCAATCTCTGCAATCTGAAGACTATAACCAATCGTCTTAGGACAAAACTTCCAAATTAATGAATTTAAACTTTCATTAGGATTCTGTGTCTTACCACTTAAACATTTCTTCAGGAGTGCCGGATGAGATAAGTCTGCAAATACAGGCTTAATTACATCTCGAACAGCTTTAGCAACTGAGGGTTTGTGTTTATAATTTTGTAAATTATTATTAATTGCGGCATTATACTTACACCATGTATTTGGATTTGTAGGACAAAACCAGTGCATCGGTTCATCATCAGTGCTGCAAGAATGACCCCAAACAGCCCAAATGGCTTTCCGCATTTCCTTTACACTAGTAGAATTGCATCGAATAGCATTACCATAGTAATGCGCAAGTTTATCAATTAAACTATCAGTTAACCTACCTTTACCGCCAATAGTTTTACCATCAGATAATTTCTTTTTACTATATACTAATTTAAGCTTCCTAAGTCTTGTACCCATTCTCTTTTGCACATGGCCTACACATTCTATTTTCTGAATAAGATGGTCATCGCCATATGGCTTGTTTTCAGAAAGGGCATTGAATGTTTTTGTGTCGCCATCTCCTATGTAGTTCGAATATTTCAGGTTGTGAAGCTTTTCTGATCGATTAAAAATCCTCAACATCCCGTCAACCTCCATCTTACCAGCAGAACCAGAATAATTTTTTCTACATGAAATCTTATGCGCTCTTTGCCATTTATTGTACTTGATACCAAACTTTACCCCTTTATAACTGTCGCATCCTTTGCAAAATGAGGACAACACTTCCCTATCCAAAACCTTACCTGTTTCGGCCCCTATATTACACACACACAGTACATACTCCAATCAACGATGAATGTCCTCTCGTCTTCCAGGTACCATCACCACTTACCGTTAAAAGGTTATCAGGTGACGAAGAATTTTCTTCGACAGCTGCCCTTTTCATGCTTTCTTCAGCGACTTCCTTCATAACACGTGAAAGTTTATTATTAATAACATCATATGATTTTTGTTCAACAGGATTAGGAAGACTCATTACACCACAAAAGGTTTTTAATGACTCTAAACCTTGGCCTATGCATCTCATTGCTAAAATAGATCTTCTGTTAATTTCTGGAGCATTATTTTTATTCCCAGTGTTTTCACAGCTTGAAAAAGTACAAACACTCCCACGGTTTTTACAATGTATTTCAAAATTCGAACATAAACCACGAGTGGACTTTTCATTAATTGTTAATGGTTTATGACATTTTAAACAACATAATACTGATAAAATAGAGCTAAAAGTTGAAATAAAATCAAAAATACGATATCCTTTGAAGTTTTTTTTCACTTACCTTAACAAGATTTGACTTTAATGAAGTTTGAATTCCTGAGATTTTATTACTGGAAGCACACTTACTTGTATCTCTCCTTTCTGCAACATATGTATGAGAACATACCTTCATGAATTGGTTCCCTCTAAATCTTCTTTTCTTAGGACGTTTACCTGAAGGTCTACGATGAGTATTTTCCATTTCAATCGAGAATTTTCAATTGTTTTCAATTTTGATAAACGGTTTTAAACAACGCTGTTTTGAATTTCGATAAGTTATTTCAAACAACGTGCTAGCATTACCAAAACAGAATCAAAACAGATTAAAAAAGTGTGTGTTGAGTTGCAAGCTTCCTTCTCAATTAAGCAAGTGTTTAAAATATTTCATGAGGCTTTTTAAAAACAGAAAAATAAAACGTTTGCGGAAATCAAGAATAAGTGGGTGTGGCATGTAGCCATTTAAACATTGTTATTGCTAAATTGCTGTTTGGAATTTTTCGAATAACTTTCGAAGTTTTTGTAGTACTATCACGTGGTTGGTATCAAAATGTTCAAAAGAAAATGAGGAACAACATATATTTTTTTCGAAACTTCGAAAAAATCCAAGATTAACACCCCTGTGACCTCTTAACTTAAGCTTCTAACAAATTAGATAATAATAATATATGTGAGAGAATCTACGGTGGGGCTAAACACACAATATATATAATACCGAAATAGCGTAACCCGGACCATTATCAATAACTAACTCGCCTAAACTCAATTCCAATACTATCACAGATCCTAATATTAAATAGTTAATGTCGACTGATCAATCCAATCCTAATGGAAGTTGCGTATTTACTGGAGTGCAATGGTATGCACCTTGACCTAATGGCTCTCTGTCACAAATAACTTCTGTTAATCTTTCCAAAACCTCTTTACGCTTGAATCATTGATTATCATAACATTCCTCAAATTGCCACTCAGCTTACTCTAACGTCTGATATTTAAAAGCTTCCTAATTTGCATCTTTCCTTCACGCTTCACTTCTTGCGTTTGGTTGGAAGAGTTGCCATTAATTCTGGCCCCAAAGAACCCAAAGGACATGTTAATGAAAAGACGCCTGAGCCCGTCACAACTGTATTTAAAAATAATAACTATTAATTTCTCCTATTTATATTTATTTATTAAACAATATTGTTTTTATATTTATTTATTAAACAATATTGTTTTTATATTTATTTATTAAACAATATTGTTTTTATATTTATTTATTAAACAATATTGTTTTTATATTTATTTATTAAACAATATTGTTTTTATATTTATTTATTAAACAATATTGTTTTTATATTTATTTATTAAACAATATTGTTGAAAAATATCTATCCAAATTAATTTAATCGATGCTTAAAGATGATGGAAATATACATATACCAGCTGGTATATCCGTTCTTCACACAAGGGAATTGAAAAATAAAACAATAGTGATTGAAGGATAAAGAAATTTTTAATCTGCTAATTTAAGTGGTTTATAAATTAAGCAAAAGAAATCCCACTTTTTTTAGCATGTAATTGTTTTGCAAAAATCACATTTTCCAAATTTTAAGTTTGTAGGTCTAACAGTTGAAAAAAGAAATATCGTTTTTTTTTTTATCTATAACGCCCCCGTAACACCCATATGGATCGATTTCGAAAACCCTCTTCTCAGCTGATCTCTCAGCAAAACTAACATGTTTGTCAAATTTCAAGGTTGTAAGTTAAGTAATTCATATAAAAGAACTTTTACTTTTAACGCTCTCGCAACCCACCTATTGGCTGTAAATTTTCTCAAAACCCTTTCCTAGTGGATATCAATGAAAGGAACATGACTGCCAAGTGTCAAGTATGTAGGTCTAAAAGTTCGAAACCGGGATTATCTTGTATCTATAACGCTCCTTTAACACTTCGCAAACCCCTTGGAAGTCAGTTTTCGTAAAAGCCTCTTTTTAGCTCCAAGAAAGGAACATACCTGACAAATCTCATGCCTGAAGGTCTAAAATAGTTCAAAAATGGGAATGTTTCTCTATTACAGCGTTTAACCCCTCCCTATCCCTTTAGAGGAACAATTTCGTTCTTTAGTGATCTCTACTCCCGGAAAGGAACATGGCTACTAAATTTGAAGTTTTGTCCGTCTAAAAGTTCAGGAGATATCGTGACAAGCGAGTGAGTATCTTTTCTCCTGTAGACCAGCCGTTAATTGCCCGCTTCACTGGGTATTTTATGACGTTTTCTCAATATATACTGTTCAATCCCTTCAGTGGGTAGATAAGTGAGTACCAAGCTTGCCTTGGAACTAAACACTGGGGATTTCACGTCAGATTGACCACCTGATCGGAACATCTGCTCATGCACCTCAGTGCCCAAGGTCTTGAAAACTGAGATGGGCACAGTAGGCCTTGATCCTCATGGGCTGTTGCGCAACTGAGTTTAGTATATATATGAATTGTTGATATCTTAGCATTAAAAATTCGATTTATTCAAAAATATTCTTACATCTCTCGTTTCTTGATTTAAAAAGGACATAACTTCTAAATAACAATTTCTAAAATTGAAGTAGAATTTTCTTTTACGCTCTCGTAATTCCCTCCTCAAGTGAATATCCGTAAAACCCATTTTTAGTGGATCTCTACTCAATACAATAAGCATGCTTGCCAAATTTCCAGTCCAAATCTTATAGTTCTAAAACGGAATTGTTTTTTCAACAAGCTCCACTAACCACCTTTAAGAGTCGATTTCCATAAGACGAGTTCTTAGCGAACTTCAATTCAACAAAAGAAACATACATACCAAATATTACTGTTGACCTAGTAGCTCGAAAACGGGAATTTTTCTGTACGCCGCAAAAGATCCCCGCTGCCCCTTAGGAGTCGATTTCCGTAAAATTCTTTCTTAACGGATTTCCATTCAACAAAAGTAACATGCATACCAAATTTCATAACGGTAACCTCGATCACGGAATTTTTTTTATAAATACGTCCCAGTAACTCCGCACTTCCCCATATCCCCACCACAGGAGTCATTTTCTGTAAAATCCGTTTTATGCAGATCTATATTCAACAAAAGAAACATGCCTACAAAATGTGAAGTCCGTAGATCTAACAGTTCAAAAGGAGGGGGGGAATATTTATCTATGACGCCCCTAAATCCACCGCAACGCCCCTTAGGAGCTAATTTTCGCAAAATACCTTTTGTAATGGACCTCTACTCCATGAAAGGAATCTGCCTACCAGATTCCAAGTTTGTTAGTCCAATAGTTCAAAAGCAGTAATACGTAACTCTCACTTCTTTTAAGCCCTCGCAACGGCCTTTGTGGGTCGATTTTTACAAAATTCTTTCTTAGCGGAACTCTTCTCCATGAGAGGAACATACCTACCAAATTTCAAAAGTCTGTAGGTCTAACAATTCCGGAGATGTCATGGTGAGTGAGTGAGTGAAAGTAAGTTGAACTTCACAGGAAACTGGATTGATGACTCGGTACTCCACTCCCTAACTTGAAACTAAGATACTGCTGGGGTTGTTAGCTTGGCTTGTTGGAGGAGGAGTGGCTTTATTAAGGTAAGGATCAATTGGGTAGCTGGTTTCGGGTATTGGGATTGAGCATTGCTATCGGTTGTAGAGTAAGCTTGTGGAGACTACCCTTCTCAGAGAAAAATTTAACTATTGAGATGAGAAAAGAGTGAGTGAGATGCCTTTCTTCTTTATATATACGTATGTCGCAGGAAAACGATGAAATTAGCGATTTCATCAAGTCTGTGGTAGCCCAGTGGTTAAGGAATCGGATCATGGCAGACATATCATGAGTACGAGCCCAGTACCTCTAAAGACCCGCCGTGTAGCGGAGCGATGCACGTTAAATCTGTTGAGAGCTCAAAAGTCCTCCCGTTGGTGTGGTAGTTAGGAGAGGGGGTGCCAGCTCAGGTGCCGTCCTGGTCACTTGACCATGGTTCAAAATTACGAGGTCCGTCGCCAAAAGCCCTCGTGTAGCTGAACAGTGCTACGTTAATATTCCTCACCCTGATGTAAGTGATTTGATCAAATCCCTCAACTGTTTTAGCGAAATGATTAAATGAACTAGTCAGCATTTGTAGAGCTCTGTTTTCGCTTGTTACTACTCACTTTTACATCTCCTTCTCCGTGCCAGGCAGCGCCGGGCATCTGACGTGACGCACCATAACAAAATGGCCTAAATATCATTTTTTAGTTTTATTTAGTTATATTCTTTTGCATTATTATCTTTCGATTGATGCATCACTTTTGCAAGCCTGAAAATTAGAAACTGGATACAACTTCATTCGAATAATGTAAGCAAACAAATTAGGGAATTCGACTGTACCCTCTTTATAGAATATAAAAAGCTTTTTGATAAAAAAGGCTGTTTTTAAAAGGAAAATAATAACTTAAAAAAAAGGTGTTATAAAAAAGGCAGGATATTTCTGAAGTACTACATTAATATATATATATTTTTTAAAAAAAAGTTTGAAATTTTATTGCTAATATACTTTTTGAAAAAAATACCAGCTTTATTATCTAATTATTTTGTGATTAATTTCGAATAAATAATTTATAATTCAATAATTATTGTTGTATTACTTACTCTACTTTTAATAATGCACCGTATTTGCTAAATAAACACTTTTAAACTCTTGACAGTATTATCTCCTCATTTAACTGAAACTGGTTATGCATTGTGGGCAGCCAAGTTGTTAGAGCGTCGGACTCCTGACCGAAAGGCCTGGGTTCTATGCCTGATGACACCAAATACCCTCCGAGTACACACGGAGTTCGTGCTTGTTAAACCAGTGGGTCTGAAAGTCCTGTGGGCTGAATCACGAGTACAGGGGACTGGAGAATATTTCCCTTCTCTTCAGTTCTATGTCAAAATTGTGGAGGTGGCGCCATCTATCGTCCATTCGGGGAATTTCGCCGAGCTAATTCGTACTGTCACCTGTATGGTGCTCAAGGCCAACGACAGGCGTACTTCTAGCCTCTTACCACGATAAATTCCGTGGGCCTCGTTCTGACTACGTCAGACAGGTGGCATTAACTAACAACACAGCAATAGGTTAGGGATTAGAACAAATCATTTACTTTCCTCAGGGAAATCACCTTACAGAGTATCTTAGCATTTTGCGTGAATTAATCCTCTCCCTTGGAGATTTGATGAAATCCCTAATTCAATCATTTACCTGCGACACATATATAGAAAACTTTTAGAAACGCAATATTATTGATTAATAGCCTAATTTTATTGGTGCAAGTTTCAAATGTGGCCGATTTTCATTTAACACCCGTTAATTTACTAATTGGAACTTACACATGCCTTTAATTTAGACGTAGAGTGAAGGAAGCACAATTTTTTTGTTAATAAAAACAAAATATGGAATAATAATCACTTTCTAAAGCAGTAATGTACACGGAATCTAGATATTTATTATAAATGCGAAAGTTTGTGAAGATGTTTGGTCGTCTTTCACGCAAAAACAACTGAATGGACTTCAATGAAACTTTACAGTAATATAGCTTATACATCAGAATAACACATAGGCTATAATTTATAAAGATATTGTACAAAGTGTCCAAAATATAACGATATTAGTCAAGTAAATAGGAAAAAATTCTGCCATCTGCAAGCATTTCTGGCGAGCGTTGCAAAAATGCCCACGACAGCATATATCTATCTTTTGTTTGTGAAGAAACCCTTTTTGCTTTGGTTACGAAAGGCGCTCGCTTCTAATTAATTCCTGTGATTAGCATAATCTCTAATGTTTTTTTTATTTCAGAATAAAACTAAGTTTTGAAGGGAGAGGTTGTTAGATATCTCTATTTATTTGAATGTTTTTTTAATGATTTTATTATGCACATTTGGTAGTAAGAAAGTGATATTTTTTCAAAATAAATGCTTTTATCGGTTCTGGTACTTAAAGTAAATAAACTTTCTCTTTCACACTAATTCATTTGGACAAATTTTCAAAATTTGTTTGTGTTTAGTAGTTAATTATAACGCTATAATTTTAATTGAATAGCAGATATTGCATTCTTTATTATAAAAAGAATTATATAACAACTGTACTCTATTTTTTGGAGTGAGTGAATATCAACGTCGCACTGTTCAACTACACGAGGGCTTTTGGCAACGGACCACGTAATTTTGAACCATGGTCAAGTGACGTGGACGACACCTGAGCTGGCACCCCCTTCTCCTAACTACCACACCACACCAACTTAGAAGGAATATTCCACCAATAATCAGCAGGAATAATCTTTGAAATCCACTCTTCCAAGATATATGGCAGCACGGGTTCAATGGTGAGTATTTTAGCGGGGAAGGCGAATAGTTTTGTAGCAGATATTGCGTTTTCAGCTGACAGCGTTTTCAGAGGATTGCAAAGATTATTATTTTTGTCAAGAAAAAATAGTTTATGTTAAAATTTAAGTGTCTTATGTTTTTGTATGTTAATGAAGACCTTAGAAAACGATTTGACTATTGATTTTAAGTGAACGTTGTATATAATTAATTTTACACACAGTGGAAGATCTTTCATTAATTTATTAGCTCTAACGGATTAAATTTCCCAATGTGGAGTATTTTGTTTATATACACTCTGTCGCAAAAAATATATGCACCCAGAAGAAATCAAGCTACAATCACGAAACTCGGCAAGAATGTAGTCTGGCAAGATATATGCGAATGATTAAAATTTCGAAGCCAATGAGACAAGGCTAAGTGTGCTATGCGCATATTAGTTGCACAACTGGGAGAGTTTAAAAGCATGAGTACGAGCGCCGTACGGCTATCCAAACGAATCTGATGACTTTGATAGACGATATTGAGACTTAGGATGCCTCTAAGACGTAACCGGCGGCAGTACGAGCAGCTGACGGACTTTGATAGGGGCCGTATAATAGGCCTCAGAGAAGCAGGTTGGTCGAATAGACGTATCGGCCGCCACCTCGGTCGGAGCGATATGGTAGTTGCTCGGTGTTGGCAACAGTGGATCACAGAAGGTAGAGTGTACCGTCGCGGAGGGTCAGGACGTCCCAGGAACACAAATGATCGCGAGGATCGTGCAATCAGAAGAGTGGGCACTTCGGCACCAACAACGTCGCTAGCATCAATTCAACGCCACTTACCTCCTTCCAGACATCCAGTGCCATCAAGAGAAACCATAAGGAGACGACTGACCGAAGTTGGCTTGAGGAGCCGACGTCCGCTAAGACGCTTACCACTGACCCCACATCATAGGCAGTGTCGACTGGATTTTTGCCGACCTCGGCAACTTGGAGTGTGACAGACTGGAGACGTGTCATCTTCAGTGATGAATCCCGATTCAGTCTCAGTGATGATGACCACCGCACACGTGTCTGGAGGCGCACCGGCCAGCGGTCCGATCCGGCATTTATTGTCGAGCGGCATACAGCAATTTCACAAGGTGTGACAGTGTGGGGAGCAATTTCTTGGGACACACGATCATCTTTATGGTCCTTCAAGGCACTTTGACAGCTCGCAGATACGTGGACGATATTTTAACGCCGATTGTGCTACCCATGCTATCAAGTCGCCCAGGTGCCATTTATCAACAGGATAATGCTTCGTCCACATACTGCACGACTCTCCCAACAATGTCTTCAAGGATATGACGTCCTACCATGGCCTGCCAGGTCACCAGATCTTTTTCGCCAATAGAGCATGTCATGCTGGGAAGGCAACTGCAGCCGTCCTGAGATACAGGAGAATTAACTGCGCAGATGCAAAGACTATGGCAGGATCTTCCACAGGGGGTCATAAGTGATCTAATTGAATCGATGCCACGCCGAATTTCGGCTTGTATAGCTGCCAGAGGTGGCTTTTACTACTTACTGATTTTTAACCTTTTTGCAAGCTGTAACCGCTTAAAAAAATGATATTTTGTTCTGAATTTTTAATCATTTGTTTATTTTCATATACACGACATGCATACCAAATTTCGTGAATGTAGCTCAATTTCTTCTGGGTGCATATATGTTTTTGCGACAGAGTGTATATCCCTTAATTTTTAATGTAGTGATCAAAAAAAATATTGTATGAAAAAAAACTGCAGTAAATCATAATGCGGTTTGTAAAGTATTAACGCATTCTTCCCTACACGGTGGGTCTTGCAAAGCTCGAATAAAGCTTGAGCTATGAAAGTAGTTAGACATTTGCCAACTTTATCGTTAACATTTCGCTATGTTTTTCATTGAAACTCCATTATAGCCATTATAATTTAAGAAACGGCGTTGCTTGCGAATATTACAATTTTAACATAAAATAAATACAACAGAAAGTAATATTAATGTATTACATTTTTAGATATAAATTATTTACACTATTTTAAGCTTTCATTACACAAAACTTTTAACAATGTGTTACTTTTGCTGAGCAGATATCAGCTTAGGGAGGTATTTTCAAAAATCGACCCTCAAGAGTGTTACGGGGAGTTATAAATAAAAAAAAAATCCTTTTTATCAGCTATAAGATCTACATACTTAAAATTTAACAAAGGTGTTTTTTTCTTTCTTTCTTTTTTTTTTTTTGTTTAGCTAAGATCCGCAGAAAGCTTTTTTTGTTTAATTTGAAATTCACGTAAAATTAACTCATTAAAAACTTCTTTATCCTTCAATCTGTGTTGATTAGTTTTTCAGTTCACCCGTGCGAAGAACACACCATATCATAAAACTACAAGGGTACTTTGGTATTTAAATGGAGGAAATCAGAAGTTACTGCGAACAAAGTCCGTAACCGTCATACAATGAATGAATTATGACGTATATGAATGATGTGATGAATCATAATGCGAATTATGAATAAAATGAGCTATATATATATTCAATAAGGAAAGTTAGCAGAATTAAAAGAACGTTAAAAAATTGATAAAACTAAAAAAATCTGAGTACTCACGATTTACATCACTTATTATTTGCATATTGTTCTCATTATCAGATCTCGATGAAGGGCAAATTAAGTATCCAAAAACAACTGTCAGTAATTCATCATTTATTCCAAACAAAAGAAAATCTTAAAAAGTCAAAACTAGAACAATAACCAGGAGAAATGACCCTAATTACTATATAATGAATAGTAATTTAAATTTTTTATTTCCCTATTTTTGATTTTTCTGGTATATTTTAATACCACTGTATAATACATAATGGTTTTGAGAAAAATAGTTCTAATTTTTTCTATTGCTCTTTGAAACAATTCATTGCAAAATCAAACCAAAATCATACATAAAAGAAACAAGAAAAAGTGAGATTTATTTAAATAAAAACTCGAAAAACTGAAAAGAAACAAAAATGTCTCCATTCAATCTTAAATGCTTTAATGATAATAGGTTAAGGGTGAAATATTATGAATTATTTGCACATTTTATAGGAATGATATTCAAAAGAAAATGTTATGCATGCTATAAAAACGAAAGCGAAAGTACACACGCTGAATTAAGGATATCCGGACATGTTCGAAAAAGTGAAACGCCAAAGGAAAACTCTTTGTTTGTGTGCGTAGGATATATATCTTTAAAAAATTCCAATAGAGCTTAGATTTTTTTGTGATCTTAATAAAAATATATTAATCATTCTGTCGAAATACAAAAATAAAAATTTTTCTAGCTAAAACTTTTTTTTCTTTTTAATTTAAATTGGATATAATTTTTGAGATCTCATAATACATGTTTATGTTTAGGTACCATTTCTTAAAAAAGTATCTCTTAAATATGAAAAATATTTTTTGCACATTGTAACATTTTGCAAAATATTTTTTGCAAAGTTATAACACTTTGTAATTTTTAAATTTTTTTCCCCTTTTGCACACACAAAACTATATTTTAAACAAAACTATGTACTATGACTAAAAACAGGTTCACTATAAGCACAGATATCCTGTATAGAAGTATAAAAAATTTGGAACCATATAGTGCAATAGTTTTTTCTAAAAAAGTGTACCTAAAAGCAAAAAATTATGCTTTGGAGAAAAATTTAAAAAAACTAAATATTTGTAAGCGTTTGTTCACATTTTTGTGAATTTCTTGTTTCATATTTTAAGGTTATTTTATCCACGTATACATAAGTGCTATACATTTTTAGATTCTGAAAAATATGCACTAATTTTAATACTAAAATTTAAAAAGCGATTTTTTGAATGTGTTTGACGCCCTGGTTCCCTTAAACTGATGAATATAGGACACAGTTTCATCTGTTATCATCTACACATGAAGAAACTACTATACCGAGTAGTGTTAGAGTGAAAAAAAGAGCCTAATGCGTCAATGAATAAATAAGACTGAAGCGTGCAGCTGTATTTATATAGAGAAGCTGCGATTATAAAAAGTCTTAAGGATAATTTTTACAAAAAGAACTGTCCACACACATTGATATTTCACACTTATATTGATACAGATGTACAGTTTGTAATGATTTCACACAGCTCTGGGATAAACTATTTATTTCAATACGAAAATCATCAGAAAATATTTTATCACAATTAATTAGCGAAAGGGTCCACAAATTTCGAGTCTCTTTCGCTGCAATATCTCATCTCTCTCGCATAAAATAATGATGTAATTCATTCTCGGTAATTCCACACCGAGTCGGGTGAGTTCACTGGCTCCAAATCCGTCTTACTTCGCGGACTAAGGTATTACTGAATCACAATTTTTTAGCGGGAGGGACTTCCAAATCGATTCCCTCACGTAAAGTTTCTCCTGCTCCGAATCCGTCTTAATTCGCGGACTCAGTATCGCTTACCTATCGCTGATCGGGACTCAGACCGTTCCCAGATCTCCTCAGTTGGGATTCCGCCGTCCTTCGCGGTCTCCCTATCGTTTCACTCTATCCCTGAAAGGACCTCACAAGGGCTCCCTCAAAAATCCAGTCTTTCGCTGGAGGAGCTTCTCAACGGCTCTCTCTAAAATCCAATCCTCTCTCTCGTGCGCTCTCGCTCCCCTTATATATATCTCTCTCCAACCATATCTCGCCTGATCATCCTTCTGTAATCTCTTGTTTTTGCCGCCCCTGTCGGTCTCGGCTCCCTTGATCTCTTGTTCTTCTGCCGCCCCTGTCGGTCTTAGTCCATTTCATCTCTAGCCCAATGGGCGCCGATGTCTAGGTGCACATTGTAAGTTTTCAGACGTGCTGTCGTCACCGAATCATGGGAAAACGAAATCACAATGTTAATGCGTCTCTTTTTTTATGCTGAGGACAGTCTGGGAAAGGATCCAAACCTTCGACCTCCCAGTTCCGAAATTCTTTCCGAGCAATTAGGGAAATGTCTGGAATTTTCCCAACGTCTGTCGGCAATGAGCAAGGGTCCTTTTAGTAATTAGGGGGAAGAGACCGGCTTCGTCATAAGTTTCTTAAAAAGTGAGGACATTTATAATAACTTCCCCGATTTTTATCGCGACTGAATAAAATTGATATCAATGTTACTGGCTCAGATGGAAATTAATTATGGAGGGTACTGATAAATTAAGGCTATTCTACAACATCAATTTTTTTTTCATTTTCTTGTGACTTACATTTTTGGGAAGCTTGTCACCAAATTTCAGATTTGATAACTAATTAGTTTTTAAGATATCTGAAGTTTTCTGAGCTCAGGTTTTGGTTTAATTTTAAAGCATTTTTCCACTCTCAAATGGAATCAATTAAAAATCTTTTTGAACACAATCGACTCTTTCATCGTGAAATGGTTATTAATTTCAAAATTTTCATTACTGAAAACATCTGTACTTGCTTATGTTTTGTGATTTTGAGTTCTCATAGTTACTTAATTAAGATCGATTTCAAAGCCAATCTTTGTTTCTACGAATAGTTTATATAACTAAGAAACTTTGTCAGTAATTTTTTCCAGTTCAGAAAGTGCCACGGCCAAAATGTTATCAGGTTTCTATGAGAAACAATGTTTTGAAGAGATGGAATACTACCGAAAAGGATACATAAAAAAACCAACCCTTCGTTAAAATTAAGATATGACTTCGGAATACAAGTATTCTAAGTACAAGTATTGTAAATAGATCTGAATATTTCTATGATGTACCAAATTACATTTTTGTCAACATGTAGTAGTCCTATATCACAGTATTTTAAAATTACGCAACAAAAACTCAAACCAACTCGATTTAAAACTGAAAATAATAAAAATAATAATAAATTATATGTATAAACCTGACGGGTTTTAGTTTAACCCCTTAAGAAATCGATTTTTTTCTTTGCCCAAAATACTCCAAAAAAAGGCATTTTTACTGCATATAACTAAGTATAATACTTAACAGAATGCGAGAATCGAAGGATTTTATTTTAATTTTCAATTTTAAAGTTTTCACTCTATTTTTTATTTTATAACTGTTGAGCCCAAATCCCCCTAAATGTTTATTTATTGTAAATGCATACTACATGCGATGAAAATTTTTCATATATATCTTAAAAGAATTTCTCTCAAACTAGCAAACTGTCCAAAGTAGAATCTTGAAATTTTTGTATGTACTCTCAAACGTATGCTCTATAAAAGTTAGTACGTATTTTTATATATACGAGTGTATATATAAGTCTGAGATCTCTAGTTATTTTTTAAAAAAGTGCTTAAGTTAATATTAAAAAAAAATCGTGTTTTTTTCAGGTTTTTCTAGAAAAATAATTATTAAAAATCAACAAGAGAATAAATTTTCAAATGCATACTATATTTTGGTCACAATAATCTAAAAAATATAAATAACTTAAAATGACTAAAAAATTTTAAAAATGGAGCATTTTATAAGAGTTTGAAGAAACTTCAAAAATTCTAAATTTTTTAAAATTGTAAAACAGTGGCTGGACAAACTGATTTTTTTACTTTCTGAATCAACTTAATAATATAATCTGAATATAAAACATAAATTATTTTTACTGTTATATATATATATATATATATATATATATATATATACAGTCTGAAAAATTTTTTTTGAAAAAGGGTGCTGTGGAATCTTTACAAGGTACACAGTACTGTGTGAGGGCTTTAACATATGTATTGATTTTTGTATATGATTACTATACTTTTTCTGAAATACAAAGTTAACTAATGAACGCCATCATTTTAAAAGGGGTAGCCTTCCGGTATACTGCGCTTCTACAATGTAGCCCTCGAGCAAAAATAATTGCCCACCCCTTATTTACAGCTTGCAATACTCAAAACAGAGAGTGTTTATCCCAAAGAGTATGCAAAGTTTTCAAGGAATATGTGAATAGCTCAGAAATATATAAACAACATTACTGGAAGATAAATTTATGCACATGATTCACGAATTTTTCTGCGTCTACTATTTTAATTTAATATTCCTTATCAGCCAAAAGATACGATGATAAAATGTATGACAATCAATGATATAAAGTACACACGAAACATTTACAATGTGCGTGATTTGAAAAAAAGATTAAAAAAATACGAAGAAAAAATATGAAAAATACTTTGTTAATAAGGTATTGCTAATTAAACTTCTTTTTTTTTAGAATAAGGCAAAGCTTCTCAAACTGGGGGGTACGCCCCCTGGGGGACATGATAATTCTGCGAGCGGGCGTGAGCATTATAAAAATTCGAAAACAAAAGATTATTGAAGGCTGCCGATTAAATGTTACGCTATTCACTTTCTAATGCCCCCGTTTTAAAAGTAGGCGTGCGTATGTGGTGTAGGGGAGTTAAGAAAAGGAATAAACAAGCAAATCTTCTGAAGTAAGTAAATCCTTTACAAACCCCGTCAAGGTACTTTTATTGCATTCCAAAGCCTTCAGAATAATTTTATGGATGACAGTGCTCAGAAAGACGTCTATATTATATAAGTCTGAGGCAATTAACGCTTTGGATGAGTGAGATGTTTATATACGCCGGTTTCACTTAAGAGGTTAAAATCGTTTTGTAGCTTTAGCATCAAAGTATAGTATTATTGAATTAAATACATTGTTATTGTTTTGAGGGGGTGATGAAAATCATGATTGGATATTAAATCGCAAATATTGAAAGTTTCAGAATCACTGGAATAAGGAATTATATTATATGAGGGGAAAATACGCCAAGAGTTTCAATAGAAACCCGCCAGTAACAAGTAATAAATCTTGCGAACAATTATTTCTGAAAGATATAAAATATCACAGCAGCAATTATATCGTGTGAAGTGGCCACGTAACCTTCCCATTTACGGCTGAATACAAAACTTGTTTTGTTTTCTCAAGCGTATCATTATTTTTTATATTGATTTCTTGTCTATCTCATAAGTTTTATCTCAGCTAAATCATTACGTATTATATTTCAGCATAATCTACTAAATACTCAACAACAGGGGTGGGCAACCAGCAGCCCGTGAAGGTAGTCAGAAAATTCGTTTTGAACGGAGATTTCGTTCCTGTGCACCATCTTTCATTTCTCACTATTATGAAACCAAAGTGCTTCTGCTAAGAGATCATCTGCAGAGTTTGGAGGAAGAGATCACAAGATTTCAGGATTTAAGAACTTTGAGTCTATATAAATACTTTGCTCTCTTATCACAATATTGCTGAATTGGATAAGCACCTAAGAAGCTACAGCTTAAACTTACTGACTTGCAATGAGGTCAAAATGTGAAGAAAATGTTTAATACTATGACATATTGTCTGCTGAAAGATTTCCACGTTTGAAGAAATTTGTGGGGAAATTATTCTTTATATTTTAGTCAACATGCATTTGTCAGCAAAGTTTTTCTTGCATGAAGGTCAACGAGAAAAATATAGATGCAAGTTGGCTAACAAAAACTCGCACGCTATGATGAGAATTTCAACAAGTAATCTCACTCTCGATTTTAAAAAAATTGTAGAAAGGTATGTTAGGGTACCCCAGTGGCGTAAAGTACATCTCCGCAACCCACCAATCACGGGGAGGGGCAGGATCTGAGGCCCAAAGCCTGATTGACACCAAGTACGTATTTTGGGCTTGGAGCCCAAAATCTGACTTTGCAGGGGGGAGGGGGCCTTACATTTTTCGTTGCACCACTGAACAGTACATTTGTCTCATTCACCATATTCTAAAATTATATATCGTCGGTCTAATTATCAGACTACGTAACTCCATCTGGGATGCTAATTTGATACAATAGGGCTAGGCGCCAAGTTGTTGTTTATGTTCGCCAAGATAGGCGATAATATTACAATATGGTTTACTTTGATATTTTTATCGTGCGATAATATGGTTGCCATGGGGATAACGTAGATTAGTGTTAGATTTTTTTCTTCTTTTTCTGCGGAATCTCTGCTCAGCAAAAGTAACACATTGTTACAAATTTTGTGTAATGAACGCTTAAAATAAAGTTAAATAATTTATATCTGGAAGTGTTATTCATTAATATTACTTTCTGTTGTATTTATTTTATGTTAAAATCTTGCCACCACCTCTCCCTTCGAAGTCTAGTTTTATTATGAAATAAAAAAAGTAGTGATTACACTGATCGAGGAATAAATTAAAAGCGGAGCGCGCACTGAGGTATGGCGTAGGCAAAACAAAAGGATTAAGGAATTGCGCCAAAAAGCCCTTGACGCGTTGCAGTCCTATATCAAATCAGTAACGCCGGTGGAGGTACGCAGTCTGATAATTAGGCCGACGATATTCTTGCTGCTATAGGCAATATAAAATTAGCGCAATAAATAAGCTGAATAAAACTTTATAAAATGTACTGGTATTTATTATTTTTTATAATGAATGTTAACATTTTAGAAAGGTGCGAGATCCTTCGATATCGTCTGCTCCCACAATGTGACCCGTGAGGCAAAATAATTTGCCCATCCCTGCTCTACAATAAATCTGTATTTAGAAAATCGGCAAATTTTATATATTTCAATTTGACCTTCCTGAACTCAAGACTAAAAAGATTGCAGAAAACCCCACATCAGCTACTACTTTTAGAAGATATAAGAAAATCTTCATAACATTAACATTTTTCTGAAATTGTCACTGAATTTTTATACAAATTTCCTTATTGACTAAAAAGTTTTGAAAAAGAAATTTATATCTTTTGCCCATGCACACATTTACAAGTAATTTATTTTTAAGTTCGCGTATCACTTTTAATAGACAATATTTTAATTTTAAACTACAGTATAATGTTTCTCTTACACATTGCGCATTTTTTCTATGAGTTTCGTGATATCGGATTAAAAGTTCTGAAAGTCATAGATTCAAAAAGAGTTATTGAAGAAAATTTTTGAATTTTTTAAAAAGAAACTTTTGTATTATAATCACTATAAAAATTATTTTACAAAACTGCACAAAAGCATTAAAATAAGACCAGTGCCGTAGCCTTTACGGGGGGGGGGGGGGGTGCCGTGCACTGGGGCCTTCGAACCGTGATCAACAAACAAATCGAAGTTGCTATAATTTCTCTCATCTTTAAGATATAAATATTGGTTGTAACACAACCATAAACATGGCAACTCAGTTGAAAACAATTTCGAACTTGTAGGGATTTCCCCTAAATTATTTTTGTTGTTTGTATAGTTTTGCCAACTTTACTTATATAAAAGTTTATATTGTGTTCAATTTTTTTAATTTTCTATTTATAAATTGTACTTGAAAATTCTTCAAGTTCTGTGACAAAATCTTATTATAAAAATTATTATCTTACGAAGGAATATAAATAGTTTGAATAAAAAATATTTAAGAATCAAAATATACGCTTTTTACTGAATTGAATTTTTTGACCTAAAATAAATTGAACATTACAAGAATTCGATTCTTGTATACTTACACACAAAAAAATTCATTAGACATTTTTTTTCTATTTTTACATAAAAACACATATACAAGGGGTTTTAAAATACTTCTTCTTTTTACACGAAAAAAATGCTAATTTTTATTCTTTAGTACTAGTTTTCCCAACCTTTTTATCGCTGCGGAGCGGTTAACCGTTTGATCCTTTTATTGTGGCCCGCTGACAGGGTAGGGGAGTTGACTGTTTATTTTTTAGATTGCTTTGATTTAATAATTTTAATTAAATTGTATTTAAACGTGCCTTTAGAATATAAAACTGTTTCATGAAAAAATCAAGATAAAGTGATTTAACAAGGCATATATAAAGTGATTCCCATGGAAAGTCGCATTAACTCGAGAGAAATAAATTATAGTAAATAAAATAGAAATTAGCTAATGTTCCTTGTGCGGCCCGGTACCGACTAGTACAGGTCTGCGACCCGGGGTTTGGATACCACTGCTCTAGTATTTTATAGAATATTTATATTACCGCCACCTTTCGATTACCTTAATAGAAGTATTTACACAGCAATATTATTATTCTACACAATTCCTATAATTTCTGCAGCACCTGAAAGATCATTCAGTAAATAAAAAAATTATTTAAAATTATTTAAAATACAGTGTAGGCCAAGTTCGACTCCTACATTAATCGCTAACAGCAATTGAAAACAAAGTCTCACGAAGCCAAGATTTGACCGAAAGTTATTAATACTTTTGCGACAACTAAAGTTAGGAAAAGATTGTCTACTAAATTGTTATTTTCGCGCGTTATTGTTTGATTTTATTATCTATTACCACTAGCGTAGCTACTCCTGAGTGGAACTGTATCAAAATTCACTGGGAACTCTTTTTTGGAAAATAAAAACGATCGCTTTAAGGTATCCGAACACGTTGAAAATGACCAAAACAAAACCGATATTTTTGCTTTCAATTTTATTTCCTATATTTTGGCTTTCATACTTTGTTTTATTTTCTTCTAATACAATCCTTTTCGCGCGTTATTGTTTGATTTTTGAAATCTATTACCAAATTATTACAAATGTATTTCTATAAAACTTTTGCACCTGTATGCTATTTTCTAGAGAATGTACTAAAATATTTCTTATAGAATGAATATTATTTGGAACTGTCTCATAAAGGCGTTAAAACGTTTTCATCTGGGATTTTAATAAAACATTAAAATTTTGGATAAAAAATAAAAACGTTTTTTATTACTTTTTTTCGCTTTAATTTAAAATTTCAATTTGATTTTTATGAAATTCCGGCAATTTATTTAAAATATTGTTGATTAAATATTAGTATTTCAAAATTGTTTAAATATGTTATTTTTACATATCTGAACGTGTTCGGATACCTTAATTAAATTCAATTGAAAGTGTCAAATTTTACATATGTGGAAACCCCCGTCGCTTAGGGGGCCCGTATCATTGATACGATTGATACGGTAGTAGCTACGCTCCTGTCTATTACGTTACTTCTCGTCTTCCGGTTCTAGCAGTTCCTAAACTCTTCAAAACTGTTCTGCAAGGGGTCTGTCGTGTTATCAAGTCAAACCTGGGCGATCACTAAAACTCACACATGAAAACTTATATGCATACATGCCGGTAGTATGTAGCTTTGCTTTCCTGTGTTCTACAGAGCTGATAAAGAGCTGATTGTAAAGTAATTTTGAACTATCAAAATATTAATTTTTTTTTTGATAAAACCTGACCAGTTTGGATTCAGCACTCTTTTTTTGCACCATGGCCTTTGGTAGCTACGCAACTGAAAAGACAATTATTGTTTGAATATATATTTCCAGTTTTTATGATTTACGATTATCAAAATTTTTTTGTTTTCTTTTTCGTTTTTCAACTTGTTGCTTTCTTAAATTCGCCACTCAAATTCAACTGGAAATAATGAGTTCAAGAGAATTCTACGAGTGTGTGTGTGTGATGTCACATCTTCCATCCCTGTTGAGATCTCTTTACACCATTGATCTGAAAATACAAATCCCATTAATTACTGTATAAACCATGTGTGTATCAATGTGAATACACACAATTAAAAACTTATGCAGTTTTCTTCACGTTTTTATTTGAACTGAATGTAGTTCTTTATTTAATTTTACACTGTTTATGAATAATGTGCACTTTATAGTATAAATTGCACTTTTTTGCACAGATTTTTTGAAGAATGTGTCTATCATGCAAAGAAAAAAAATTAGATATAACATCTTTATAATTCCCTGGAATGGCTGTCTACAAGAATCAACACTTAAACTCAGTGGCGTATACAGTGGTGGCCAAAATTGTGGACACTTTTTACAATTGTTATGTTTTTTAAGTTTGTATGCTTATAGAAAATTTTATGTTGCACACAATGCAAAATATTTTATATAATTTTAAAGAGAATTTAATACTAAATTTAATTCAAAAAAGAAAATTCAAACATTTGCAACGCAAAAAAAGTTATGCTGCAATAACTGTTGATATACATTAGATACTGATGATAGCAGTGAGTTATCAGAGCTTAGTGAGGTTGCCTTTATTCTTTATTACAGCTTCATATCGATGTTTCATTGAGCTAAAAAGAATTTTAAGCTCTTCCTTCATTATTACATGATGTCAGGAATTAATTATATCCTCAATTAGTTTCTTTTTATTTCATGGGTATCTAATTCGGACAAAAGCTTTCACATGCTGACACAAGTTTTCGATATGATTGAGGTCAGGACTGTTTCTTTCCCATGATAAGAATGATATTTAGTCAAAAAGCAATAACATCAATTAAAAGAGTAGATTGGATGGTTGTGAGATGAGAAAGTGGTTTTTATTATGTAAAAATTACATAACAGGTGGGTAGTTTAATTACTAAATCAGGAGACTGAAAGTTTTGTTTAAGATGTCAGGAGACAAATTTAATTTTAAAAGAAGCAGGAAAAGGTCAAAAAAGGTGCACCACCTCTGTTGATGACAGAAGAACAAATATACTATGTTTCAGAGATAAAAGAATTCCATAGACATCTATCAGAAGTGATCTTAGTGATGCTGGTGTTTCTGTCAGTTCAGAATCAATCAGCAGTAGATTAGCAGATGTAAGACTAAGCAAAAACAAACAAATCCTCTAAAATAAGTAAATCTTTCGCAAACACTGTCAAGGTCCTTTTATTGCATCCTAAAGCCTTCGGAATAATTTTATGGATAGCAGTACACAGAAAAGATCGCACTTCGGAAAGACGTATATATCCGTCCAAGACAGTTAACGCTTTGGCTGAGCGAGACGTTTATATACGTCGGTGGCACTTAAGAAGTTATGATCGCATTGTAGCTTTCATGAAAGTATAGTATTAATGAATTCAATACATCGTTATTCTATGGAGATGGGCGCAATGAAAATTGTGATTCAATATTGGATCGCCAATTTTGAAAGTTTGAGAAGCACTTCCATAAAGCCATCATTATGAAACATGCTCTACAACAGGAATTGGCAATCTATGGCATGCGTGTCAAATTTGGGCTTATGGTACAATTCTTAGTGACACTCCCTACGAATTTGTCATTTTATGAGTAAAGTTGATAATATTGTGCTGGAACTTATTGAATTAACATCTTCAGGATTATAGAGAGGAAAATTTGCGGAATCATTGAAAAATCTGGAAGCTAACTCTAACGATAAATCGACAGGTATTTTAAATTGTTGGATGTCATTTCTGCAGAGATTTTTTTGAGGTGAAAATTGTATGTACTCTGCTTTTCCGCTTTTGGTTCTACATATCTATTGTAACAAATAATAA
>BMAU01015709.1:0-58140 GCA_019973935.1 Trichonephila clavipes
CGAGATTGATCTATCAGATACAAAGCTCGGTGAAGGGCAAAAGCAAAAATTAAGGAATTTATTTAATGGTTTTAAAGGGCTATTTTCAGATCAGCCGGGGTTAACTCATGTTTTATACCATGAAATCGATACTGGGGACAAGGGACCGGTAGCGTCGAGACCCTGCCGTTACGATAGGGTCAAACAAGGAATAATAGATTATCAAAATTGAGAAAATGTTGCAAGAGGGATTGATTCGTCCTATTTAATCCCCATACGCGTCACCAGTAGTTTTAACCACTTGCCAGTTTTGACCGTACACCGTACGTTCACTAGTTTTTTCCAATTCTTGATTTGCCCGTACGTCGTACGTTCAGATTTATTTCTCCGATTTCATTTCTGCTTTGGCCTTATTTTTATCTCTAGTAATTCTAAAGTATAATTGTTGAATTTGTAAATAGATGGCGATAGTTTCCCACTTTATTGAGTTGAAAAACCAGTTTTAAGTGGTTTGTGAGTGGTTTTGGGATGGAATATTAGAAAGGCGAGACTATTTATTCACATCATTAGCTAGGGTTTTTGTGAGCGTGATTCTGAAAGACTTTTTGCACTGTATTAGACTAATATTGGAATTTATATCCTGCAATAATGGATGAATCGGAAATAATTCCGATTAATGATTATGATTCGGATCTTGAATCTGAAACAGATTCTGAAATATCTATAAACGATTCGGGAAGTATTGACAGTTTCTCAGACGATTTTGACTTTGATATTAGTGACGATGAAAACGATGACCTTGGCCAAGCAAGAAACTTTTATGAAATCGATTGTAATAATCCTTCTGCCCCTCCTCCGAGATTTGCATTCACTATTACGCATGAAATTCATTTAGATTTTGATGCAATATTATGAAGCATTGATAGATAATAATTTGATTGATTTGATTGTTCACGAAACAAATCGTTATGCTGAACAAACTATTGGGAGCAGCATTCCTCGCAGGCATTCCAGAAGTAAAAAATGGGAGCCAACATCAAAAGAAGAAATGCATGTTTTTATAGCTCTAATTATTCTTCAAGGTATTGTCTAAAAAGCAACAAATGAACAATATTGGAGCAAAAGACATTCTATATCGACTCCCGTTTTCTCCAAAGTCATGTCCTATCGGCGTTTCAATCTAATTTACCATTTCTTGCATTTTTCCGATAATGAAACATTTGTTACTGAAACACATGAGTGCCCCAAATTATCAAAAATTTGGCCAGTACTAAAATATTTGACCATTCGTTTCAAGGAAGTAGTTACACCCGATAGAGATGTTACTATTGATGAAAGTCTGATGTTATTCAAAGAAAAGCTTGGTTGGAAACAATATATGCCTCTGAAACGGTCACGATTTGGAATAAAAAGTTATATGCTGTGTGAATCCAAATCAGGGTATGTGTGGTCTCATTGATTATATACACTGGAAAAGGTACTCTATTTGATGAAAAATACAAGCATATATGTATGTCTTCACAAGTTGTAATGACTCTCATGGAACCACTCCTAAATAAGGGGCATTGTCTCACCATAGATAATTTTTATTCCTCTCCGGAATTGGCAGATATTCTCATTCAAAGGTTGACTGATATGTACGACACACTAAAACCCAGAAGAAAGGATGTTCCTAAAGAACTGCTATCTAAAAAAATTGACAAAGGTCAATAGATTGCCTATCAAAGAGGTAAAGTTTGCGTTATGAAATGGATGGACAAGAAGGCAGTGTGCCTTATTTCAACAATACATAATCCTGAAATGGTTCAAGTACAGAGTCATAAAAATGAGATAAGAAGAAAACCTAAAGCAGTTATGGAATATAACAACACAATGGGTGGTGTAGATCGATTGGACCAACATCTTACAAATTACCCTTTGATAAATAAAAGGGGAAAGAAGTATTACAAAAAAATATTCTTTCATCTATTGGACATATGTTTGTGGAATAGTTTTGTGTTTTACAAAAAAAATGGTGGAAAAGACTCTCATTTGCAGTTTAGAATGGACATTGTTGATTGCCTGATAAAAAGATATGGAGAAGTGTCAGGAAAAGAAAGGCCATCCTGCACTTCAACCCAATCCAATGAGATTGACTGAAAGGCCTTCTTGGAAGTAATTGTACTAAGTGAAAAGAAGCTGAGACCTGCAAGAAAGTGCTATGTTTGTTCGTTGAAGAAAAATGACAACGGAAAAAAAATTAGAAAAGAAACACGATACTTTTGCCCGGACTGTGATGTTGGACAGTGCTTGACACCTTGTTTCAAACTGTATCATACCAAATTGGATTTGTAATCATAAAGAACTGTTACAATAAAGGAAATATATACTGGTAAGTTTGAAAATGTTTTTAATTATTTTTCAATTTTTACATATACCTGTAAAGTGCGCTTTCTCGTACATCGTTAGTGCTCGAAAAAAGCAATAATTTGGGAATAACCTATTAACATTCAAAAGCACTATAAATAGTTCATTTTCGTAATTACAACGATTTTACTTGTAATTATCGTTTTATAAAAAAGAAAAATATTATTAACTGCAATAAAAAAAATTGACATTTTTTTGAAGATTTTGGAAAATAAATGAAACTGTTAAGTGGTTAACGCGTAAGAATAATGGCCTTCCTCCGGAATCTCCGGAGGCGTATCGATTCGCGATTGATTCTCGCAAACTTAATGCAATAACTTAACCCTCCAACTGCACAGAAGGGATTTTTCCGCCCTACTAGAGAGGCTTCGAAAATGGACTGCACGGATTTTTCTGCCTTCAAGTAACGTTTTCAAAAGCGGATTAGCCGCACTTTTCTGAAATCCTTTCCCCCTTTTAAGGTTTAACATCTTGAAAGATAATGAGGGACGGAGGAAGCAACACAGCAGGAGTTTTATGGCTCGCAGGGAACCCTGTGTTTTGACCCCAATCGTAAAAGATCGGGGAGAAATTTCTTTACAACCCAAGAAATGTTTCTTTGCTAGCTTGTATTTTAAAAGTTTCCAAAAGTCCCAACGCATAAGTAAAATATGTTACAATTCCCTTTTGGTTTCATATTAATTTCAAACTGTAACAAGTTGGGGCGTGTCAGGGCAACCTGCTATTTTATATAGTTAGACAAATTATCTTTTTTTAAGTATATTCTCTTTCGCTTCATTTTTCTTATTCAAAGCTTTCAGTTTTTGAAACATGATTATTTTATTATAAGATACCGAAAAAATTAATAAAACATCAAACTCTTTAAAATTTGGAACCTTTTCAATTTTCCAACCACTAAAAATGAATAAATTTAAACTTCATCAAATCATTTGAAACATTTTCTTACACTTTGATAAAAATAATAAAGGAAAAAAACTAATTAAGAGATTTATTAGTTTTTTTTTTTTTTAGATTTCAAAGCCTAAGTGTTCAGGGAAGTTTAAGTACAGTGCCTGGTTATATATTGTTAAAATACACCGAATTATATTTGAATTTTAAGTGCTTGAACTTCAGTTTACATCAAAGACAACATGAATGAAGATTTTCACACATTTTTTTTATAACTTGAATGTTTGAATAAATGGTAATCAAAAATATACGGAAACATTTACAGTAGACATTTATGCATATAATTAAACATAAAAATCAATTTTAAATTCGAGCTATTGAAAAACATTCGAATTATATATTGTTCAAAAATATCTATTTATACAAAATACCTAAACATTTATCTTTTTTAAAGGCTAACTGAATAAGTAATTAAAATCTGGATATGTTTTGAAATCTCGACCTTATAAAGCTAGAAATTTTATGTTAGAAATTCCATTTGAAATTTCGAAAAAAAAAAAATGCATCGCGCAGTTAAAATTATTTACCATAAGTTTTAGCAATTGTTTGAGTATAATAAAAATTTCAAATTTTATTATATAGCTTCTTTGGTATCCTTTAATATATTTCGGCCGCGGTAGCCGAGTGGTATAGGTATCGGAACGTGGCTTGCTTTGTCACGAGTTCGAGCCCAGTACCACTAAAGACCCGCCGTGTAGGGCAGCGATGCACGTTAAATCTGTCGAGAGCTGAAACGTCCTCCCGTTGGTGTGGTGGGGTAGTTAGGAGAGGGGGTGCCAGCTCAGGTGTCGTCCACGTCACTTGACCATGGTTCAAAATTACGTGGTCCGTCGCCAAAAGCCCTCGTGTAGCTGAACAGTGCGACGTTAATATTCAATCATTCATTTAATATATTTCGAAGATTTCATACAATTCGGTTGAAAACCGCTTGCTAAGAGCAAAAAATATACTAAAAAACTTGATGAATATACAATTACAATAAATTCTTACATAGAGAAGCAAAACTGAGAAGCTAAAGCGTAGGAATAAAAAAAAAATTTGAGTATATCTGAAGTAGTTTTCGAAATATTTATTTTAAAGTTTAGAAAATTTGTGTGCGTTATGTTATACTTGATATCAATTAAATGGTTAAAATAATGTGTGTGTTAATATTAGTCATGTAATCGTTTGAGGACACATTCATATACTAATAAAAATTATCATGGTCATTGATGCGAATGTCAAGAATTTTATGTAATTTTAAATTCAGACATTAAGATATTGATGTAGAAAATATAAAACGACCATCTAAAATACATGAAAAATGCAGTTTGCTATAAAATGATCTTGACAAACAAAATCAGGCATTTTTACTTACTATGGCAGAGCCGGCTTAGTCAGGGGCGATCTGGAAAAACAGAGAGAGAACCGCGGTTTTGATGGATGCCGCTCTAGCTTTTAAAGCTCCCAGGAAAAATTATATATATATATAAATTACAAATGCAAAAATAAATCTTGTAATTTTCCATACATTTTTATAACACCGAATTGTGGAATTGGCTTCCAATACATTGTTGTGTTTGACAATATCTAAGGTAACCAACCCTACTTTAGATAGATTTGTACTACTTTTTCGTAACCGTATTCCTTTTAAAATTAATTCGTGCAGCCAAAATACACCTTTTGTACCCTTAAAAATTTATGTTAACTATAACGGTTAATTTTAATTTATGCAACTTGTGAAATGTTCATAATTAACCATTTCCGTCTAAACAGTTTACATGAAAAAAAAAGTTTGGACTCCCTCATTCATTAGGGATTTATATAAGATTCTAACATTAAATTTTTTTTTCACCGAATAGGATTGAGTGGAAGTGTATAGTGCTTCCACACCACAGGTCTGGGGTTCTATTAACGGGCTGCGCAAGGTCGACTCTGCCTTTCATCCCCGCTACATTGGGTCGATAAATGAGTACCAAGCTTGCTTCGGGTCTTAAACACTGAAGGTCTCTCTTCAGACAGACCACCAAATCGGGACATCTGTTCATGCACCTCAGCGTCCAATGGTCACGTGTATTATGATGGGCACAGTAGTTCCTGGCCCTCATGGATTGTTGTGCTTCTGAGTTTGAGTCTTAAGTTTGAGGATTACCTCACTTTGGGGATACCCCTTAGATAAACATGTATTTCCACTCATTTGCAATTAAACATTTTTCTTTCAATTACGTTTATTTCAGAAGGAAGTTTGATTTTTCACATGTATTTGCTTAATAACATGTATATTTGTGTATTATATTAAAACTTTGATCAGTCCAAAATTACATGTTTTTAGCTCCTCTAAAAGCTTTTAGGATTTTACAACTGATCTTACAATCCATATACGTTTTATAGTAGTATATTTAAAAATGATAAGAACTTTTTTACGACTGTGTGAGCTGTTATGCCTCGTTTATAAATATAAAAAATTGCATTCAGCTACAGTTTTTAAAATGTACCGAAATAAGTGGAGCAACAGGATACTTACATATTATGAATATTTTTGACTGCAGTAAGATATATTTATATATTTCAGTTTCTTTACAATTTGAATAGAAGTTGTAAGCCACATTTTGCGAATAGTTTGATATTGAGTATAAACACATAGGCTGTTTAATATTGTAAAGTGTTTTACTTTGATACCAGCACACATTAAAATAAGGCTCATTTGCAGTTATATGATCAGCTTCAGTGATATTTAAATTTTAAAAAATAGTCTACACGTACGAAAACATTCTTTCACAACCGCACACTACATCTCATACTATATCTTCCCTTCAGCAGGAAATATTTGTGTATACTGAAAAATTTAATACAGGATACATTTCCAAGTGTTAAATTTGTTTTTAAAATTTGGTATGAATACATTGTGGAACTGTCGGTTAACTTCACTGAACAAAATTGTTTTAAGTGTACTGTTTTGAAAGACAAGATTAATTAGGGAGAACTTTTCTCACAATAGAATTTGTAATGACTGAATTGTGTGAAAATGTAGTTATCGATGTGTGACATTTTTTCTTGTAATAAAAGAAACAGAAAGATAAGAAATTTAACTTGAGTAGAAAATGGTTAGAAGTACTGTCATGCGCATTTGAAGAAGTATATCCCCATTAAAATTAAAAATTATTGACTGAATGTGTGTTATGTCCATCACAAATGCCGATGTAGAAAAGGAATTTTTATTTAATACAAGAAGTTCGAAAAAGAGAACACTAGGAAGGAAAATTTAAATTTTTTCCGAAAAATATTCAGTTAACATAAAAATATCTTTTTTTATATGATTTTAATTAAAATAAATTAAAAGTATTGAAATCCTTTTTTATGCTATTTTAAATTAAAAATATAACTGAATAGAGAAAGATCGGTTTTATTTCATAAATATAATCATTGTATGTAATATTTATTGTGTTATTGTTTAAAAATGAGATAGGGCCTTTGCTCTTTTTACCTCATTACTTTTTTAAAAAACAGGAAAGTGAGCGCGTTTTCTTACTCTCATATTCAAAAATGAATACAGGCTTCTTTTTCTGGTTCAAATCGCAATACCAAATATATATATATATATATATATATATATATATATTTTAATTTTTAAAAAATGACAGAAAAATAAATTTTCTTTGAAGAAAATATAATTATTTTTCAACTTCTAACATACTATTTATTTCATTTTTTTCCTCTTTTTTTTTTTTACCTTTCATTTCGTTTTTAATTTTACTGTGACTGAACATATAGGAGAAAGAAACACCCTATCTTTCAAAGAGGATTGATCAATAGAGGATATCTACGCTTTCAAAGAAGATTGCCCAAGGCAACTTAACAGCTAGCTGTAAACGATTGATCTCTTGGTTCTTACTTTTCAAAAGGGACCGAACTGGGTCGTAAAATTTTCCCCGTTCGACCTCCCAAGTTCTAAAAGGGGAAAGGAAAAAAGTCTGTTGCATTTTTGAAGGGAATCGCAAAATAAGAGTTAAACGCTTTCGGAATAACTTTTCAGAAGGAAGGTATCCAGTTAGAGGGTTAATACCCCCGATATCCATTACGAATTATTGATGATCTAATAAAAAACATTCCGCATACTGGAGTGATGTCCACATTGGATTTAAAAAGTGGTTATTTTCAATTGGCGTTTAGTCCAAAAGATATCGAGAAAACCGCGTTTATAACTCGCAATGGCACATTTGTATTCCTCAGAGTGCCTTTCGGCCTTTCAAGTGCAGCGCCAAATTTCCAAAAGGCCATTGATATTATATTAAAACCTGTTATTGGGCGTTTGGTGTCGGTTTATATGGATGATGTTATTATCACATCTCCATCGTTTAATGAACAATTAGATCATTTGAATCAGGTATTTATTTTGTTGAGAGACGCAGGGCTAACCCTAAACAAGGAAAAATGCCACTTCGCACGTGACAAATTGAAGTATTTAGGTCTCATAATTAGTAAGGAAAGAATCGAAACAGTCAATAAAGTCAAGGCAATCACAGAAATGGCACCTTCTAAAAATAGCAAGGAAGTATCGAAGTTTTTAGGGATGGCGGGGTGGTATCAGAAGTTTATACCCAAATATGCAGATATATGTGAACCATTATATCGGTTAAAGAAAGAGGGGGCTAAATTTAATTGGTCCATAGAAGCACAGGATTCTTTTGATAAGGTAAAACGAGCATTAACAGTGGCACCAGTTTTACAGTTGCAGAATTTTATAGAACAGTTTAACTTATTTACTGATGCTAGTGGGGTTGGAATTGGTGCTGTGCTTAATCAAAACCACAGATCTATTGCATTCTCGTCTAGAACCCTCAATAAAGTCGAACGAAATTATACTGTTACTGAACGCGAATGTTTGGCGTTGATAAGGGCATTAAATAAGTTTAAAACTTATTTCGGATCCCTGCCGGTGAAGGTAATCACAGATCACGCGGCATTAACAAAGCTAACGATTGGGAAAAACTTATCTAGTCGAATGATTAGATGGGCACTCAAGTTATCTGAGTTCAACATAGAATGGGAGCATCGACCGGGTGTCCAAAACGTTGTCGCGGACGTATTGTCTAGGAATCCAGTAGACGATATGGATGGATCACAAATTTCGTGCGCAGCTCTTCGAGCCCTCGCCTTAAACTTCCGAGAATAACACATACGAGAGCAAAGGGAAGATCCTGAGTTAGGACACATCTATCGTTATTTAGAAAATCCGGTCGATGGTTCCGTTAATGCGACTGTATGCGAGGGTTGGTCCCAGGATTTCAAAATTATCGATGGTCTACTCTTTTACGCGAGATAGAGAGAGAAATATTCTACAACTCTTGGAGAAATAAGAGTGTATATTCCTAGATCGCTTCATGAAGCAATAATGAAAGAATTTCATGATCTGCCATTAGCAGGCCATCTAGGAAAGAGGAAGACCTATTTAAAATTACGCGACACATTTTATTTTCCATATATGAGGAAATATATATTTGAATATGTATCAACCTGTGACCGGTGTCAAAAATTTAATTACAAAAACGCGCTACCAGCTGGTCGTTTAATTCCGATAGTACCGAATTACCCCAATGAAATTGTAACGTTAGACCTATTAGGCCCCTACCCTGCATCCCGACCCGAAAGATATCAATTCATATTAGTTATATCTGACCACTACACTAAGTGGAGTGAGCTTATTCCTTTACGAAAAGCTTCGGCCCAGGCCATAGCTAACGCCCTTTTTGAGAATTATATTTCACGTTACGGAGCTCCGATTTCTTTAATTAGTGATAACGTCGCCCAATTTATATCAGAGGTATTTGAACACTTAAGTTACAGGTTGGACATAAAACATATGAAAACGGTAACATACAGGTCGCAGGCGAATTTAACGGAAAGAGTTAATCGCAATTTAGTCCAGATGATAGCGTGTTTTGCAGAAGAAAACCACAAAAACTGGGACCGATTTCTTCATGAGTTCCCTTTCGTGCTGCGCACTTTAGTGAACGAGACAACAAATAAAACTCCGGCTGAGTTATTTTTAGGTAGAAAAATTATAACACCTTTTAGTAAATTAATAAATGTCACAGAGGGTGCTGAATATGTAGGAAGAAACATTGAGAAATTATTCGATGAAGCAAGGCAGAATATACGGAAATAGCACAAAAATTGGGGAAAATATTATAATTGGAAAAGGAAGGAAGTTAACATCAAAGTAAATGATTTGGTGTCGGTACAAACTCATTTTATAAGTGCTGCGGGTAGAAGAGTGGTCGGAAAGTTTATGCCTAGGTTTGAAAGGCCATATAGAGTGTTGGAGGTTCGGAATAACAATTTAATTATTTGGAAGAAGGGTAAAAGGGGGTCACAATTAATATCGAATAGGTGCAAGTGTACCATCCACGACAATCTAACACGATTAGTTCGGACAGTCATGTTGAGACACTATATGAAGGAAAGAAGTCGAGTAATAGGTCAAGTAGATCGCAACCAGGAAAATTCAAAGGATCTAGGTAAACCTCGAGTGAGGAGAGTAACGGCCGTAAATCAAATAAGGGTAATGCCGGATGGGAGGATCCGAGATTGAAACGTAAAGTAGGGTCAAATGGATCAAGGGACAGAAAGGATTTAAAGAGGTCCAAAATTTTCAGAAAATGTTCTCTGCAGTGGTCCGAACATAGGGACCATAAAAGACCAATCCCTGAACCAAAACATGGGATAAAAAGAGCAATTCCGTCCTCGGTTCCATCTCGAAATTATAAATATAGAAGACCTAATAACCCCTCTCAGGGATCACAGTCCATTGCAGGTACCTCACATCTAAGAAATGCCAGGCAGGGCAAGCCACCTACAGAAGGGAGCAAGCATGACATGACCGGACAATACGACAAGGCCCGGGAGACCAGGAGAACTACGAGCGGAACCAACAGGGCAGCATAGAGGAGACCAGTCCGGTCTAAACAAGCGACAGAAGTGAGACCTTGTCCATACTACCTGCACAGCCGTGTAAAGCAGCCCGAAGGAGTTCCAGAGGATCGGACGAGCATCGGAATTGAAAGTATCCCACAGAACAACCTCATGAGAAGAAGTTTCAGCATGGAAGCCTTAGACGGAATTACGGTGGATAGGAGCGAATAGAGGACAAAGAAGAAATCAGGTTGTATCGTTTCCTTTTTTCTTTTTTCTTTTCTCCTTTCGAACAAGTGGTAGGAAGAATTATTGCAATGAAGCAAGTAACGGGCGTATTTTTAATTTAAGAAGCCAAGCAAAAGTGGACATTACAATGAGTGTGTTTTTTCTTGATGAGAAAAATCAGCTTTTGTATTAATTTTTTTTGTATAAATATGGAGAAAACATTTGTAAGAATGCATTTGTTTACTTCTATGTATGACTTCGCTAAGATGCGACAATTCCTTTGGTTGTTTGTTTTATTGTTTTTTGAAAAATGTTTGAAATTGTATGTATATATATATGTGTATATTTTATCCCACATCTGGTGACTTGGGACGCGGCGTAATTAGGTAGAGCTAATATTTAATACTAACAAGTGCAGCATGTATGGAATGGGAATGTTAAGGAACCAGATGCTTCAATTGATGTATATGAAAATGTTATGTAAAAAATGAAAGAATCTGTATATACTATAGATGTTTGTTTTTTCATACAAAGAAATTCTCATTTCAGGGTAGCTGACCCTGAGCATTGTATAGCAGTGATTCTCAAACTTTCAATACTGGTGCCCCCCTTTTCGATCCAAATTTTTTTCGCCCCCCCCCCTTATACATTAATAATGTACTGAATGCAATAATATTGCACTTTGACTCTAAAGCTACAATAGACGGTCTTAATTATAAACCATACAAATTAGTAACATAAATATTAAATTTTGTATACTACTTTTAAGCAAAATAAATAAATAAATAAAATAATAGGATAATTATTATGTTATTTTTCCTTTCTCTAATTTTTAAATTGAACCTATTGCAAAATGCAGTAGCTGCTTAGAAGACAAAATATAGATATCTGCTAAATATAGAAAAAGAACTCAGGGTGTCAATTTCTAATCATAAGCATTCCTTATAAAAACTTTGCTTTCCAAGACAAGCTCATGGACGTCATTAATACTTATTAAACTTGTCCTTAATTTAGTATTAATTAATTAGTTATAAAATATTCTGTGCAACACCGATAAATTAAAAGTATACCGGCTGAAGTGCCCGCTCTTTGCACGAGTTCATTTATAAGAAAATAAAACATTATTGATATAATAGCTGAATTGTAAGGGAAGTAAAGCCAAGTGCTCGACAATGTTTACAAAAATGCAAAATGATTTTTTTAAAATGGTTGCTCAAATTAAAATTAGTTTTAAGCGAATTGTAATTTTAAGCCTCACAGAATTAGCATTTATAATTGATGCTAAACAGTAGCGCACACAGGAATTTTTCAAGGGGGGTTTCAGGGTCGAAAGTTCACCAATCTTATATCAGGTTCCTTTTGATTTTGTCGGTTTTCGGAAACAAAACACAGTAAAAAACTAATTATAGAATAAATAATTAGCATTAATTAATAAAATTAATCATTAATAACAAATACTTAATTAAATTTTGCGTACTATAAACTTAGAATTATAATCAATCGGAAAAAAATCTAGGGCTTTTGGGGAGGGCCCCCTTGTGTGCGCCACTGATGTTAAATAATGATCAATAATATAAAATATCGATGAAGAATAATTGAATTATTTTTAATATTTAAAACGAAAACACTTCAAAATGTTTTAACCCGGGAGCGGGCGCGCACTCGATACGGTCGGGGTTATTGAGTCACCCCAATCCTTTTTTTTATAATTATTTTACTGTGCACGATACAAATCATGATTCCAGTGAATAATTTAATTGAGAGAAAGTTTGCTTATATATATACCTACTAATGCGACGCTTACTTAATTTAAACTATTTAAATTATTCCCATTAATTCCATTTTAAATAAAACCCGGTTCTACTCTTCTATCAGCGTCACATTATAGCTTAAGTTTAAACATTAGATCTTTTAAAGACAAATAAACTGTACGCTAAATCAAAAGTCATTCTGTTAAATAATCATTAATTTATTTTAACACAATAAGATTGAAATTAAGATAATCATTAATTTATTTTAACACAATAAGATTGAAATTAAGTTAAAGCATAAAGATTTACTTAACTGATAGAGATCGAGGGAGAGGAGTCATGTCGCTGCCTGGAGTCCCCACCTGTGGTGACTAATTGGAAGGGACGTGTCAGACCAAGTGGGTGTGAGAGAAAAGCGTCGAAGAGAGAGAGAGTGAGATAGTGCCACAATTCGGGGTGCATCCGCTTTTATTCCAAGGCGGCTTGCTCCTGTATTCTGGAGCGGATTCTTTACATTCACTCAATCATTATGTCTGATTGGTCTAGAATCAGCGGATGAATACCGTCTCACGGTCAGTGACATCCCCAAGCGCGGGAAAATCCTAATGACACTCCCTATATCATGATGTATTTATGGGAACAATGCCCCCTTTCAGGCGTGGGAACGCGTCACCCTTTTCGGTGGGGTAAAGAGACGCATTCACCAAATTCCATTCGTTGTAAACAACAACAGGGCAGATGTAAAAATTACAGTTGTAACTTTAGGGACCGGCGACCTCCCATCACTCAGTTTTGCCAGAATTAACGATTTCGTAATCTGTGTGTCCCGCGCGACCACTTCCGGGTAAAAAGTATATTCATTATGATAATATGTATGTTACAGTTAAAAAAAATTGTGTGATACGTTTTTTGTTATGCTTTATATGTTGAGAATATTTATAAAAATATGTCTTGGCCAAATAATCCTTCATGTGCTTGTGTGTGTGTGTGTGCTCTCCATGGTTTTCCAAATATCATAAAACTCTTTTGCATGGAAAAAAGCGCAACAGAGAACACATAAGAGAGGGGTCATAACTAACTGTACCAATAACTTAGAAGGTCAAACAGATTACAGCTATAATGTGCAGTATTTCAAAAATAACGACAGTGATGAATTTTTTATGTTCCTAAATTTTTTCGATTCTGGGTCTGGGATCTGTTTTTTCTCTGAAAGGGTAGTATGTTACGTTAAAAAAAGCGTAATAAAAAAAACTCTCATCATGGGATTACAGCAAATCAAATAAAAGTTTTTTTATTTGGTTATAGGATCAAAGATAACTAATTAGGTTTTGAAGAAGTTTTTATTTTTGCTGACTTAATATCGCGCGCGCCTGTAAATTAAAACAGAGTAAAAGTGCATTTTTTATTATGTCTGAAAGTATTTTGTTTTAGTTCATTCCAGTAAACTAATTATTTTTTAAATCTTTTATTTTCGATATGCTCGCGCCTTCCTCGTAAGGTCATCGCACCGCCCCCAGGGGGGAGCGCCCCACAGTTTGAGAGACACTGTTGTATAGTGAACAAAGAATCAGGATGCAAGTCCGAATATGTTTGTATAATATATAAGTAGATATATAAGTAGTTAAGGAAACCACGCAGGCAGGTTTTTTACCATTTCGGTGGTTTTTCCCTCGCCTCGTAGCCAAATGGGCGTGGTGTAGGGAAATTTAATTCTGTAAATGTTACGTCCTTTAAAGTGTAGTTTTAGGTCGTAATTTTTTTTCCTTTCCCTTAAGGAAGGAGAATTTATATAGTATCCGATTGGTAGATATATATTAAAGTCGTCGGGACTATAAATCAAATCTAGGAATGCGTTACGTAATTTATTTTCAGGCCGTTTGGGACTTTCGAATAAATCCCGTTTTCTTTTTGGAGGGAATTGTGACGAATCTGTACGGAACCTTTCCACTAATATTCTTAGGCGTCTTTTGGGGGAATAAAAATTCGCGTTTATTTCCAATCAACTCCAAAAAGATGAACGGGATATTCAAATTAGATAGGGTATTTAAGTCGAGTGTTCTGAGATAGCGAAGTAGATGATTGAAGGTTATTGAGCCAGCAACTTTAAATGCATTTTTAGAAGATTCAAGGAGATTAGATTCGTGAAGACGTCGTGCTGCTAGACGTACCAGAAAGCTGATATAAGCCTGCGGTAAATATAATTTACGTACGCTTAAAATAAGCGTCAGTTTAAGCGGCTTAGTTAAAGTTAATGAAAGTTAAGAATTCGAGTACGTGTATCTCTCGGATCTCCTATTTCGGAAGACCTTACTTGATCTTGAGCTTAATTATTAATTAATTGCATTATTAGTAATTTTATTTAATATAAAGGTAAATCCCTTTAAGTGACGTAACATAATAGTATTATATGTTATCAGAGATTTTTTTGAGAAAATTATAATAATAAATAAATATTATTATTATTCAAAATGGCTCTTAGTGGTTCTTTGCCTCAAATTAATCTTGGTGTTCAAGGTGAGACAGCGGGATCTCCACAAAAGCAAAGAAAAAAAAAAAAAAAAAAATAAACATAGATTCACAAAGTAGAAGAAAAGTTTTCGTAAACTCTGCGAAGTGAATAAACAATTTTTTGTAAAATTCCACGTGGACGAAGTCACGGGTAACAGCTATTTAACATACAATAAATGCATCAGAAAGTAATATTAACGTATTACACATCCAGATAAAAAATATTTACACTATTTTTAACGTTTATTACAAAAATTTGTAACAATGTGTTACTTTTGCGGAGCAGGTAGGTGTTTTCAAAAATCGACCCACAAGAAAGTTACGGGGCGTCATAAATAATAATAACAATAATAAAAAAATCACAATTATATCTTAAGACTTAAAATGTAGCAAACATGGTTTTTTCGTTCAGCTGAGTTATGTAAAAAGCTTTTTTTTTGTTTAATTTGTAGAATTCCCGTAAAATTAACTCATTAAAAACTTCTTTATCCTTCAGTCTGTATTTTTTAATTTTTAAATTCACCCGTGCGAAGAACGGGTATACCAGCTAGTTATTATATAAAACAGTGCTGATAATATAAAGCATTGCGTAAAAAAAAGAAGCACTTATTTCATTTTAACTAAAGGTACAATAAACTTAGATAAAATTGATTAAATTTTGTTAAGTAAAACTTATTTATATTCTGATTTTCAGTAAATGCATTAAAATATCTAAATTATTATAAATTCATTTTTCATTCTATTAAATGCAGGAATTTGTTACACAAACTTAATTTACGCAGGTATAAAAAATAATGTAATTTTTAATTAATTATAATAATGTATAATCAATAATATAAAATAAAAGAAAATGGAGAATGTGTGCTTGCTTTATGTCATAATGCAAAATTTAGATTTTCTTAGATCGTTAAAGAATTATTATAAAATAGTTTAAAACTTTGAAGCTCTATCTTTCTTTTAAATGGAAATATCTACTTTGAAACACTTGCATACGGCTTCAATCAAGAAGGAAATTACGTGAAATATGTGTTTTGTTTAAAAGTTGTTGTACGTATTAGCAACATATGTATTCCAATGGACATTGTCAAAAATCAACTATGATTCTTAGGAAACTGCACTGTTAATGATTTTATAATTGTTTTTCTCTTTTAGAATATATTTGCAGAATACATGGTACTCTTAATCCATTCTGTTTTGATATATTAGAATTCATAATGCTTAACGAATCCTTAGAATAAGTCTAAATTTTATTTACAAGTATTTTTCAAAAACTAAAATTATATTTTTTTTACCTAATTCTTCCTATATATACTGAAAATTATGATAAAACATTTACTGTGGCAAATAAATGAGATGAACAGTAGGTAGGTATTTCGCATTATGCTATAAAATGTGAATATTCTAAGGCTATAAATGTTGGCACATGTTAAATAGTGCCTCATTGTACTCCCTTCATGTTTTTTATTGAAAAATAATCACGATTAGGGGTTCCATCATGTAACAGAGCTGATACGCATTAAGTCAAAATCCTTAAGTTGTCGTGGTGTGGAAATTAGAAGTGGGGCTCTGTCTCGGATATCGATCTCGTTACTTGATCGTCATTTAAAGTACGAGGTCCATCTTATTACTTTGTTCCTAATGGAACTCGAAAATGAAATATTAATAATTTATCAATTTACCTACGTGTTCCTAAAAATAAATTCTTTAAATACACATAAGAAATTTATGATTATATTTTTTTCAACAGTAATAAATTGTTTTCATTTGTAAAAAAGAGGAAATGCTTTTGAATTTTAGAATACTTGACAGTAAAGTACAAACAATAAGCTGGTATCAAAGACAAAATATTATGACTACAAACATTTTTAATTTGCCGAGGAGCTTCATGTATCTCGGTAAACTTGTTTACATAAAAGGATTATATTCTTCTTCTTTGTACTTACTTACTTACTTACTCCAGAGAATCGAGCTCACCCAAAGGGTTTAGAGCTGCATCCGACCCTCCGAGATGTATTTTATTATCAAATTAAACGAAAAACATGTACAAAAAAGTCCCTTCCCCAAAATTCTTGAGAATTGGGGGAATACAGAAAAAACGCTTAACAATTACAAATTACAATGCAAATACATAAAAAAAAACACTTAACAAACACAGACAAGAATGGCGCCAACACTTCCTGTTGTCGTTAGATTTTTTTTTTTTTTTTTTGAAAAAGCACAGAAAAGATGAATTTTTTTTTTACATTTCCTCCTCCAATTATATTTTTAAGACACTAAAAAGAGAAAGAGGGGAGAAAGGGGGGGAACAGATAAGTTATTGAATTTTATTAAAGAAACCATTTTTGCTAAAAGAGAGAAAAAAACAAACAAGAAATTAATCATAAAGTAAACCCAGAATGATGACTAAGGGTTAAAACAGGAAGCTGCAAAAAATTATGGGAGGGGAACAAAAAAGATTTAAAGGAATAGCAAGAACCGAAGAGGGAAAAGGGAAAGTTAAGCCAAATTATCACATATGGATTTGGAAATAGCAAAGCAGGAAATTAATTTATTGTGAATTGCACGATTATTAATAATAGAGTTGACCCAAGGATAGAGAGCGTTCGGGCTGGGGTTAACAAGATGGTGATCAGAAGTGAAGGGGCAGTGGAATACGTAATGGTCGGCGTCTCCAGGCGACCCACACAGGCAATTTGGAGAGGGAAGGAGATTGAACCTGTGCAAGTAAGCGGGGAAAGGCCCATGATTAGTTAGAAAATGGACCAGATATTTAGAAATGGGAAGAATGTTTAATTTAGGATTATTGAAAAAGCGCTTGACCCTTAGTCCAGTATTGCAATCATTCCAAGAGGAGGTCCAAAAGACTCTAGGATAAATTTATTTAAGGAATAGGAGAGGAAGGAGCGAGGAGCGGGGACCGAAAACACTTCGCCATCATATACAGCCTGTTTTGCATAAAAATCGGCGTAATCATTATAAAGGTTATTGTTATGAGCTTTGACCCAGTAAAGATTGTAGTAGCTTCTGAATTGAAACAATTTGAATTTAATGGAATTTAGATAACTGGATTTATTTGTAAGATTATTAAGAAAGAGAATAGAGGAGAGACTGTCAGTATAAATATGAATTTTAGTATTATGATGAACTGCCCAACAGACAGAGAGACCGATGGCAGAGAACTCTGCCTGAAAGACCGAGTTAAAATCCTGAATTTTAAAGAGATATGTTTTAAAGGGAGACCCCCGAAAAAAAATACACACGGCGAAACCAACATTTGAATCGATTTTGGATCCGTCAGTATCTTCTTTGTACTGAATTGTTTCTTTTGCGAGTGATGACAACATACTGGGCTTCTTAATTTTTGTTCGACTTTTGTGCAAAAAAAGTTATATTCTTAGCCTTTGAATAATTCTTACTTTTTATTTAAAATTTCAAAAGAATTGCATAATGTCTGAATTCTAAGATTACTGCTCTGATTTTTATGCGATGATGAACTGATTTTGTGCGTAAAGTAAAGCCAAAACATTCCTACGAAGACAACTCCTTCGATCAATATTCAAAACAATTACCAAAACATTTCCTTCTCAACGCACTGACTCCTCAATCGAGTTGCAGATAACTGTGACAACAATTTTTCTTTACTTTTTTTCAAAACGAAAAAAGACTTAAGTTTCAAATACCAGCCCCCCCTTTCCTCTTCCTTTGAAGTTCCCTAAAGTGACCGGGTAAGTAGAAGAAGGCCTTTTTGGAGGGCTTTGTCGGCATAGTTTCTATTTATCCTATGTCCGACAATTTAACAGAAAAGGAAATGCCCTTTCCAAAGATTTATTACGGCAATAAGAGGAAGAACAGTTTTCCGGCTACTTGAAAGTAACCTTTGAAGATTTACAAGAAGGCAGATGTGCATTTCTAGGTTTTCTTACACTAAATAGGCATATGATAATCAACAATGACCAAAAACTAAAGAATCAACAACAATCAAGGGGGAGAAGCATATTTTGTTGATATAAAAGATTTTACGACTTGCTTTCCATATTCATTTACAAGAACCATCTTATTCTGTATTCAGAGTTTCAAACGTTCATTAGCCTTAGAGCGCCCCCGAACACTCCTTTCTTTGTACTATTGTACATAAAATGCGTGACTCACGAACAAATAGGCGAAAAAAAGAGAACGAACATATTATTTTAATTTAAATGTTAGACTACGTTCTGTTAGACTACGTTCTGATTACATTTATTTTTTCAGGTATTTTGGACTGGATAATTTTTTTTATAAAAAAAAGTATCCAATACTGTAAAACTTTCTAAGCTTGAAAGTCCCCATTTTCCTTTTCTTAGAGAAACTTGTGTTTGGAAAACGCGTGTGATAATTACTACTGATTTCAGTTCAAAAAATTTCTTTTCCTTTTAAAGGAGACATTTCCTACGAATTTAAGTCACATTCCACCAATATTTCTTTTTCAGTATTATTAAAGGCATTGAATGAAATAGTATAAAACATTGATTATTATATAAAACACTAATCACAATGTAAACTATTGCACAAAAAAGGAACGCATATTTCATTTCAGTCAAAAGTATAATAACCTAAAGCAGATTTAAATTAATTTATCAAGGTAAAATTTATTTATATTTTGATTTTCAGTAAATGTTTTAAAATGTTGAAAATGTTATAGATTTATTTTTATTCTGTTAAACGTAGTAATTTCGTACATAAAAACTCAAGTTATCGTGTTAACTCTTAAATTAATTCATTTTGAAAAACAAATAATAATATAATTATTTGAACATTTAGATACATACAATGAATTTAAAAAATGGAAAGAAAAAGCAAAATTTTTGCCTGTCTCTCTATGTCATAATGTAAAATCTCAAATCGATAATGGGCTATTTTATAATTATATAGTACTCTGAAGCTCTCTATCTTTTTATAATGGAAAATATTTGCTTTAAGACACATACATAATTCTTTAACAAATAACAAAATTACATTAACTATATATGAGTTTAAAAAATCTTATAACTATTGAACATATGTGTACCAATAGACATGTAAATATTCAACTAAGCTATATTGTAATTAATCAATTTATAATTGCTTCTCTGAGAATCAATTCGTTATTTATATAACACTCTGTTAAGAATTTTTGTATACTTTCTTTCTTAAAAGAATAAAAACGTTGATAAATGTCATTTTTTTTATTGCCTCGATAATTCATTCTGTTTTGATGCATTAGATTTCATAATAATTATTGAATCTTAAGATTAAGTTTAGATTTTTACACCAAGCATTTTTCAAGGATTAAAATTATATGATAATGTTCATCTTTGATCTAATTGTTCCTATGTATGCTGAAAATTATGATAATTGATTAACAATGACGGGTAAATGTGATAAATGGCAGGAATGTGGCGTTAACTTAATACTATATTTCAAAATCATAAATAAATATCACTTGTTAAACAGTATCACATTGTAGATTCCACATGTTTTTTACAGCTGTGGTAGCCGAGTGATCACAATTGAGGATTCCATCATCTAGCAGGGCTCCAATACACGTTAACTTTCTAAAGGCTTAAAGTACTTTCATTGCCGTCATAACATAATCGACTGGGTTCCAGGTCGGATATCATCCTCGTTACTTGATTGTTATTCAAATAATGAAATCCGTCTCATTGCGATACCCCCTCATGTTTCCTTTAAATGAGACATTAATAAACTATCGATTTATTTGTATGTTCTTAAAAATAAATCCTTTAAATACACAAATGAATAAATGTAAAATTTATATTTTTTCCAACCGTGATATACTGCTTTTGTTAGCATAAAATATCAAATCCTTTGTATTTTTAGAAAAATTCTTGATTAGTAAAACGCAAACAACTAGTTGACATAAGACAAAATTATGACTACACATATCAGCATCAGCAAGGAACAAATCATTCATGTATCTTGGTAAACTTAATAATATAAGGAAAAAACTATTCTTATTCCTATTTAATTGTTCTTTTATGACAAATTACAACACATTTATTTCTTACTTTTTCATCTTTCATATAAAAAGGTTATTTTAATAGTTTTATGGATAGAGTTAGTTTCTTATTTTTAAGTTACAATAAATTATAATTCTTTTGATGTATCAGTTAGTATAACATTGCTGAAATTCTAAGATGAATGCTCTGATCTCTGTGTGATGAAAATAAATAAACTTTAAAAATATTATTAGAAGTATAATGCACGCGTCATTCTAATTCTAAACACAATCTTCCTTTTTTGGACGTATGGTAATACAATAATTTCCAAATGTGCAGCTTAGAAAAAAAATTAGCGCCAGTCCAAAAATAAATCAAAAAATTCACAATAATCGAATATTCTTTATTAACATAGCAATAAAAAGCATTACATTTGAAAATCAATGTAAGATTAATCCCCTCTCCCAATAATTTACACTCAAAACGTGTAAAAGGCCTCCACGGGTATCTGCCGTATGCAAAATCTGAATAAGATTTTGGAAATTATAATTTAATGGCTAATTTTTATTTTTGCTCGAAAACGTATAATTTTATGTCCTATTTTCGTATTAATTTTCGAGCAGTAGCTTTACAGGAGGAAACATACTTTAGGAAAGTAGAAAATTGATGTGCTTCGAGTGACACAACACCGATCAGCAGTGGCGCTCACAAGGGGGCCCGGACCCCCCTTGTGAGCGCCACTGCTGATCGGTGTTGTGTCACTTACAGCCCTTGATATTTTTTCCGATTGATTATAATTATAAGTATATAGTACGTAAAATTTAATTAATTACTTGTTATTAATGATTAATTTTATTAATTAATGCTAATTATTTATTCAAAAATTAGTTTTTTACTGCGTTTTGTTCCTGAAAAACGACAAAATCAAAAGGAGCATGGTTCAAGAATGGTGAACTTTCGACCTCGAACCTCCCCTTTGAAAAATTCCTGTGTGTGCTACTACCGATCAGTAAATACTTCTTAAGATGAATTCAAATTCCAATAATGACCATTTCTTCATCATACTTGACTGTTATAAAAACAAACTATTCTCTTTAACAAACCACTGATGAAGGGATTTAAGTGGTACTTACTCTATTTCAGGACTTTTGATTTAAACCCTGAATGAAGATTTATATGTGTGAGCATGTTAGAAGAGAAAACTTCTAAAATAATTGCGAAAATTGAGAATTATGTGAATAAATGTGTCGATGATAATTTGAACGAATAATATGGATGTGATGTGGAAGTTAGAACAGTGAGGTGTTTCTTATACAATAGCCACGAATCACTTTATTTATAGTATTTTACTAAAGATAGAAAATAAAAATTTAAGTATGAGTTTATTTATATAGTTAAGTATATAATAGCTAAAACTTTTGCAGTAAATTTAATTCTAAAATTTAAAAGGAAACAGAGTATTAGACGAATTTTTTTTATAAATGTGAATAAATGAGTTTTTCACATATATATATATATATATATATACGCAAAAAACAAATCACTAATTACAAAAATGAAATTAAGCTAATAATTTAAAATATCACTTGCCTGTACAAATTCATTCTGATATAGGAATGAATTCATTTACCTTTAAAATGTACATTAATATTACCAATAAATATATATTATAAAAAAAAACATAAATTTTCTTTATTTATGAGTGACTTCCTTTTTTTTTACATAAGGATAAAACTCGTAACATGTAATTCATTTTCAAAGTATCATTAATCACAGTAAATGGATTATTAAAAACTTATATAACAATTTTTTTTATTTGTAATTGAGTTTCTCATTTACTAAGCTCAAATATATATTTCTTCTACAAAAATGAATCCATTAAAAATATTTTGATTTACGTGAATGAAAAAAAAGAACAGATTGTTATTTTTACAGTGAAAATTTCATACGCAAGGGAATTTAACTATTATACTCAAGACACGGAAGAAAAAACTGCCTGAAAAACAATCTCCCAAATGGGGACAAAACTTGTATGTTTCAATGAACCACTAGGGCATAGAAAAATGCTATAACACCAAACCAGGCAACCCGAAATAAAACACATCTACCAATGACAAGCAACCTCTTTTTCTCTGACCGTGCCGAAAAGGAATAAAAAGTGCTCTTTATTTAACGTTACGCCTTACATGAGGATTAACCTTCATCGCAACATCAATAGGATTGTACAAGTATATTGTTTTAGTCCCTATATAAAGGTATCCAACTACTTTTCCAAGTTTTATCACCAGTTGTTTGTTAAAAAATACATATTTCTTTAGTGGATTTAACTGATTGCAATATTTTGTGCAGAACATTTTTTTTTAATTAGTTCATTAGTGCTGAAAGCATGTGTAAAAGCAATGATATCTATTGACATTTTTCATTTATTTTCGCATTACGTTTATTAGGTACATAAATGTCAGCACAAAGGGAAGATAAATGTATTTTGTTTAATTTTACTGTGTGTGAATTGGAATTTACAGCGCTTATTTTCAATGGATTTCAGCTTTGTTGGATTCATTTGAAATATTACAAGTTTTCATCAGATTTAAAATTCTGTTTTCTGGCATCATTGAATTATGTTTTTGAAAAATTGTAAAATTCTCAAAGAAGTAGAAATATTGAACCTGGATAAGTGCATTTTTATTCCGAATAAAATAAATAGTTTTCATCCAATCGGTACGTGTGAAAAAATGAAAAACTAACTTATTCAAATTAACATTTAGAGAGAATTTAGGTTGTATAAGATCTTTAAAAATAGTGAGTTACTGGGACATGACTATATCAAGGGGTGCAAGCAAATAAAAATTGTATGTTAAAGTGCAAAATTGAATGGAGCCAGTTGTTTTATTTGTACTTATGTATTATCTCAACTTTTTGGCGACATTATATAAAATGAAGCACATGATTGCTAATTCAGCGCATACAACACATACGAAATTGGGGTTGCCAACTTGAAGAGTTATCTTGAACATTGGCAATTGTTGAGATAATACATAAGTACCATTTTATTTAATTAGAATTCTGATGAATAATATTCCAACGAATTTGTTAGAATAAGTTTGATGGGTGTGAATTTTTTTCCGTATATAATGTACGATTGCAAAAGTTGAGCATGTATTTGAAATGCGATGGAAATATTTTTTTAATTTACACAATGCTATAATAATTCACCCTTATGCTTTCAGAAAAAATTTTGTAAATAATTGCAAAACGTATATTACAATCTCTCCTTTTTTTGTGCAACTATTCCTTTTATTATGTTTTATGTCTCTATTAAGAGTACAGACTTTTATAATTTATCTTTACCTTAAGCTTCTTCCAGTTTTTAAAGGGTAAAATGTTTCTATAAATGTAATACTGTGTAATTTGTTTCAAAAAGATATATTTTTGTGAAACACTACAGTTTTTTTATGTACCAAAATTTAGACACATCTTGTTTTCTGTATCTTTGTTTTTATAATATAAATTACTTATTAGTAAGAATTACGCTGAAAAATTAATCAAAGAATTAATTATTTTGAAATTTGTTTGCTTTAAATTGTGATATTTACTATCAGTAGGAGTTTTCATTACATCTTATGGTTTTTCACCGATTTCACATACAATAATAGTTATTATTGACTTGGGTCAAAATTTTTCTTTGCATACCATTGGTCAATGTGATAATAAATTTGATTGTAGCTGATTATATTATCAAAATAAGGAAGCATTATAAATTATTGAACATTTAAAAAATTCAGTGTTTTTAAGTTAAGCATTATAAACACAATATCAAATTGTATCAAAACAAGGACATTACAGGCAATAATTCTTGTGGATGCTAGTTTGATATCCAGGGGCAAGCACCATGCTTTTTTTTAATGTTCCTTTGATGAAATTCGTTGAAGGAACTTGCAGTTTTTAGAATATAGCTAGCTTTTTCAGTACTTTGTAATTGATATTCATTATTAATTTTAATATATATTATGTAATTATTTTATTAATAATGTAATAAAAATGCAATTAATACTGTATTTAATAATCATATAATATACAGTATTTATAATTTTTTTATATTTATTTATAATTGTTATTGTTATTTATTTATAATTGTGCAATACGAGTATTCTTATGCATTATTTTTTTTACAATACGATGATTATTATACATAATTATTATTATTAAATCATACTATATGAATATTATATATAATTATTAAATTATATTATAAGATTATTATATTCTGCATATAATATTGTTATTAGTACATGTTACTTTTTATTATATTGTATTTATATTCATTACTTATTGATTGATCTTGGTTATTTTCAGCCTCTTCTTATATCCTTCATTTGAAATTCATTTCAATGTATTTCCAAACAACTCTTAAAAGTTATTGTGTATCATTAAATTACTGCTAGAGATAAATCCAGCAAGAACAATCGCTGCTTAGCGCCATACCCCTGAATATCAAACTAAACATTACATATGCTCTTATTATCATTGCTCTATAGAAAAATCGGATTATTCTTTAGGAGAGTTTTGGATTTTCAGAGGAGGAATGATTTTCGCAGTTGGCATCACCTCCATTACTCGATCGGCTACCTTGGCTGTTTCATCCAATATCAATGGTCTTATAGCTGCAAGAATGAATTACTTTCGTGTCGGCAGATACTGCTTGAAAAGTTTGAGCATAAGTTTGTCTGGAATGATATGGAATTTTGCACGTCTGCTCATAACAAATAATAATTCTTTCAGATGTCAATCTCTAGGCTCTTCAACTATAAGTATTTACCTGATCTCTTTGTGCGATGATTCACCGCTCGTTTAATCAACTTCACTCTCGTTTCCTAAAAATTGAAAAACTATCTTTTTCTTTTAACCATTTCAGTAGCAAACACAAGCAAAGATGTTTACAGTGTGCAACATCTATAGATTCATCAAGTATTAAGGAGAAGTGCGACTTGCTAATTTCTGTTACTTTTTCTATCAGCAATTCAGGATAAATCATTTTCTCAATCAGAACTGAGTACTTAGTTCTGTGTAAATGAAAAATCTTTGTGAAGCTGACAAACTAGTTTTGACACCACACTTATTAAAAATTTCATTTAAATGATGGATTCAATAGCTGTATAGCAAGCAATAAATTTTATTTCTAATACATTTGTTTTGCTGAAATTTTTAAAAGCTTCTTCATATTTCTTTCCAAGAACTATTTTTAAACTATTTCAGAATTTTTTTTTTATGTTTCATCTAAGTAGTGTGTATTTCTGTGCTCTCAATTCAGAGCTACATACCTTACAGCATTGGTCTCCAACCCCTGAACCGTGGATCAAATACTATCGGTCCGCACAAGAAACATTCAATTATTTCTTTTATTTTCTGTGGTATATTTTTCTTCAGTGTTTGGGCTACTTTTTATGAAAATCACTTTATATTTCTTGTTAAATAACTTTATATTCATTTTTGGGTGTAGCTATATTTTATTCTGAAGTCGCAATTAAATTAAAATTGTCTAATTAAAACTAAAACAGTCTAAAATGTAAACAATCAACATCCTCCCCCTCAGCAGGCCATAGTAAAATTAACAAATGTTGACCCGTCTGTGGCGATAAAAAGGTTGGGGAACTCTGCCTTACGGCATGCCTTAATCTTGTCATACTTTACTTCTTCGAGTCACAATTCAAACATAAGATATAAAAGCCAAGAATTTTGAAAGGACTTTTTCATTATGCTCATGATGACTATTGAGTAAAACACTTCTTTCAACAGAGATCTCATACTAGATTAATTACACATGTGCATAGTTGTGCATAGCCATAATATATCCTGCGAACTTAGGAGTGAAAGCTGGTACTATTCTAAATTTATGCTACGTGTTTCAGTGCAGAGTCTCTAAGTTGATAGCAACCAGCTTCCTCTTAATCTTTGACAGAGGAAGCTTTCTCTTGTCTACTATTTTAAGATCTTGTCCATACCTTAAAACCCTTGTCCTTACCCTCTTGTCCATACCTTGTCCTCCGCAAAATATGTACATAAGTACCAGTAGGAAGAGACTGTGTGATGCCCGGCCATCTAACATCAAGCCATTAATGGACAGAATGAAGCTTCTTGTATTCGAACTCGACCCACCTAGTGTGGACATCCAGGCAAGAAATGTTTTACCATTCCAATCCTGGAATATGCTACGTTTCCACTATATCAACCCTTTTCCTGCGTACAGTAAAACCACTGTAATATCTGTTATTTTTCAGCGCATCTTCGCCCATCACAATCAGCATAGTGGTTATTTGGCTGTCTTCACAGATGGTTTGAAACTAGCAGTTTACGTTGACTGCAGAGTCATATGAAAATGCATAAGAAATATGCATGGTTATCAGCTCAACCATTCTTGCAGCGTTTTCACTGCAGAAGCTGTTGCCTTTTACCATGCACTTCAATTAATCGACTCTAAAATGTCCTGCAAATACTGCCTCTTCTACTGATAGCACGAATGTCTCAGAGGTGCTTAAAAACTACAATGATCAGTTTCATCCAGTGGTGTGTAATTTACTCACAGCATCACGAAACGACTGTACAGCTAGGGTTTAGAAATAGCATTTTACTGGCTACCAAGCCATGTAGGTATCGGTGACAAGGAGCAAGCAGACAGCTCAGCTTGGTCAACTATGACCCATCAGCCGCTAGCAGTTTCACTTTTGGACATGAAGCGCATCATCCTGCGTCACATTCTTACAGCCTGGCAGGAATCAAGGAGTCAGCAGTTGGATAACAAACTTCACTTTTTGAAACCTGTCGCAGCAGCATGTCCTGTGATGCCAATGCGAAGGGCTGATGCCAAACTCACTCGCCTTTCCATTGGTCATACTTGCTGCAAACACAAGAATTTGATGGTTGGAGAAAATGCTCCTGAATGTCCTTCATGCAAGGTCTGGAACACTGTGTGACACATATTAGTAGATTGTCCAGTTTTTTTTAACATTCATCACATCTTTTTTCATACATCTGTTTTAACTTCATCTGATTGGGTGGGAGAACTCCCCTTCCCCTGCCAAAATCTGCTTGGCTTTCTTTTAAAAATTGTCTTTTTATATTTAATTTGATTTGTGGTTTTAATTAGTCTTTTAATAATTTATGTGCATGCACATAAATATATATGCATGCATATATAAATATATATGCATGTGTGCCTGTATTTTATGTATATTTAAAATTTTTATATTATAACGAGTGTTTGGTGCAGTTTAATCAAAATTGGCTATTGTGCCATAAAATTAGTCACTCACTCACTCTAGAAGTACACTGCATTACAAAGTGCTACCATCTAATGAGAAATATAGGTTGTGCTACAAATTCTATTAGGACATTTGTTACATCCATTAATAAAACAAAACTTTCTATCTTGATTGTAAGAACCTTATATAGTTGCTTGTTTTTGTTGGTATTACTTTAAATTAATTAATTTTATTTATACAATGAAAAGCGATTAACAAAAAACTGAAGGGACTAAAATATTTTATTGTGTTAAAAGATTTTATGAAAAGAAAGGAATATGTTTATTATAGTACATTTTATTTATATAGATATATTCAAATGTTTCTGTTATTTGCCCTTTTTTAATATTTGTTGGTGATGTACAATACTGTTCAAATTAATTGTTATAAACATATTTTTCTTGTTTGATTTAGTATGTGATTACCAGTGTTCTCTCAAATCGGTTATATCTTCCAAGAGGCAGTATGACAAAATGACTTGGATTATAATTTACTCGTTTGACTTGTTTTAGTATATCAGTAGTTATGTAATGACATTTCATTGCAGCAGCTGGTGATTATAATTTTGTGTTCTGTGTAAAATGTGTTACTTATGCTTGTTCAAAGATGGATATTACTCCATGAACACACTTCTATGACTGAGAGAGAGATACAGCAATGGCTATTGGTGTGGGAAAATCAAGCATTTTAAGAATTTTAAGGACATTTCATGATTCCAGAACATTCTCTCCAAAAACAAGTGATCGTGGTCAAGGTTACAGATTCGTGGCTGCGGTATGTCATGGGTTCAAACCTAGTACTGCTGAAGACACACCATGTAAGGGAGCAATGCACTTTAAATCCATCGAGAGCTCAAACATCCTCCCATTGGAGCGATGTGGTAGTTAAGAGAAGGGGAATGTTGGCTCAGGTGTCATCCTCATCACTTGCCCATGGTTTAAAGTTACGAGGTCTGTCACCTAGTAGCTGAACAGTCAACCTTAATATTCACTCATTCATTCACTCCAAAAAGAAAAGGAAGATATGGTTGGAAACAAAAAATTACTCCAAGAACTGATTAAATTCTAAAAGAAATAGCAAAATAAATCCAAGAAAGACAAGCGCAAACCTTTGAAAGGATTTGTTAGAATATGGTGTTGAAGTGAATACCTGGATTGTATGCAAAAAAACTTCTAAAAGTTGGTCATAGGGCAAGAAGCCTGAGAAAAAAAAACAATTTAGATGAACTCAGAAAATGATGGGAAAACGTTGAGCGTGGACCAAAAAGTACCCATCTTGGACCGTTAATGACTGGAAGAAGGTAATTTTCAGTAATGAAACACATTTATTTATGCAGGGATACAAATCAAGTGCAGTAAGATGAAGTAAAGGTGAAACTCTGCTACCACATCATTTCCATCAGACTGTAACCCTTCTAAAGAGATGTTTTTGGGGGGGTTCATATCGAAGGGCACTAACATGATGAATTCTGTCAAAAACATAAAAATATTACACAGTAAAATTGCTCAATTCATGGAAACATTTGACGGAACATTTCATCATAACTTCATTCTTTGTCACCATTTGAAATTATTCCAGACTTTTATGCAGAAAATAAAATACAAGTGCTTGATTAACCTGGTAATTCACCAGACCTTAATCTTATTTAGAACTTATGGCATATTATCAAGAATCGTTTAGCTAAGATGCATTCCATGACAGCAGAATAAATAATAGAAATTGCTGTACAAGTGTAGTTTCTTGATGATAAAATCAAGCGCCGCACTAGCTGAATCAATGTCAAAAAGTATTCAAGAAGTCAATTCTACTAAAAAAGGACATACTTCCTACTAATATAAAGATTTTTCAGGCTACTTATGGTAGGTAATGATTAAAAGCTAAGGTTTTAGAAAAAGTATTTCCCCCATTTGTCTCATTTAAATCGAACAGAATAGAGACTTAGCTATACCAAAATCTTTACAGACTTCCATTTTCCTCTTTTGTTTTTGACCAACAGCCTTAAGAGGTTCCATTGTCATTTTAAGAGAAATAGCATTTTGCTTTCCCCTGAGGTCTTTGCTATTGTGCTTGTAAAAAAGTTCTTCTAAAACAGGAAGAAGAAAAATGCAAACCAAATTTTCTGATTTTTACTCACTCTGCGATGTGCTCATAACTGAATTCCAAAGCCAACTGATGAGACATGCATTGGTGTAACGGAGACTATTGGGCCTCCCTGCAAATTCAAGTTTTGGGCCCCATGCCATACTTGGTGCCTGTCAAACTTTGGGCCCGCTAGAATCCTGGTGTGTATATGATGCCGCAGGAGAGATAAGATGTTTTTGTGTGCAGTTTGTAGGGGTTGTGGACAGTAGCTTAGATAAGCAAAATTGGCACCTGTTACAGGCAATGTTGTTACCAATGCCACCTGATCAGCAAAGGCCAGATCAAGGCCCATGAAATTCATCATGGCAAAGGGCTAAGAGATGCCTGTCGTTAGCCATAGCTTTGAGCACCATACAGGTGACAGAATGATTTAGCTCAGTTTCACCCCAATTTAGAGGGCGAACACCCTGGGGACGAATTGCATTGGACAATATAAGCAAATAATTTTTAAACGCATGTATTTACCATTAAAAGGCAATTCAGAGGGTATTTCAAAGCCCGTTAACTTCCTTTCCACAAAACTTGAAACCACCTCTCCTTCATTTCACGTCCCTCTTAAATCTCACATGTTTCAGTATTTTCATTATTTCTTCATTCCACAAGGGAAAGGAGTGTTAGTTCTTTTAGTGTTAAGAGAAAAAAATGCATGAAATTATATAATAGCTTGTCGGACCGTTGTATTATTTTGTGTTAACCATTATTTTTTCTCAAGCGTTTTCATGTTAAACTGATTTTACTGTAATTATTTATATTATTACACATGTAAATATTGCTTATGTTTACTATCTTAAATGTACTGTAGCAGGAATAATGGAATACTTGGGATTCATAAGAATGACTTATCAATATCAAAATTAATTTTAATTCATAAAACTTAGAGAACCTGAAAAAAATACTCAGATATATATTTTTTAAAATTCAATCATATAGTATAGACATAGTGCTGCTGTTTTTAATTAAAACAATTGTTCTTGACAAGGAATGTAAAATTGAAATCAGATATATTGAGTAAAATAAGCACAAATTCAATATAAAAGTATTGTTATTTCATATAATTATAATTCTATTTTTAAAATTCAGTCTTATATTTATTTTAGAAAATTTTATTAAAAGTTGAATTTTTTAGAGGAGAATTGAATTTTTATCAGTTCGTTTTAACAAGTCAAATTTTTCCACATTTATGTCTAACAATGTTTATGTCATTTCCTTGTCATATCATTAATGTTAATCTTCAAGAAGCACTGCTTTTCCTTTTTTCATGCGAGAATCTCATGTGCTATCTTTTGTTTCTTCAATCAAAAATTTTTTTAAACTAAACTTTAGTTGAATCTTTATAGCTGAAAATCTAATTCAGCAAATTGATTGATGTGATTCTTAAGGGTTTTCTTCTTCAAATTGATAATAAAAATTCAATATATTTCACTGGACTCAACTTCCAATTGATTTTGATCCCATTGCTGGGGGTACACAGCATAGTCAGTGAAATATTTTTTTTCAGCCATCTTTACAATGTCAAACAAAAATGAAGATCAGAATTGTAATTTTGAGCAAAAGCAAAGTCACGAAGTGAATGGTTTATAATGACCATAGAAGTGTAGCAAAGTTGTCTTAAAAGTTATCTCAAAACAGATTTGCATCCAAACTTGAAATTTCATCACTTGTTTTGTCACTGATAAAAAAATTTATTATTTTGTCACTTTAATTTTAAAAAAATACTTTCTTTTAATGTGTGATTATAACTTTGAAATATATCTTTTAAATTGCAAATGTTTATAATGTGTGACACTTTTTACAAATTGTTATGCATTTGCTTTATTTTAAATTTCAAAACAAGATAGAACTATTCTTCAAGCAGATTGGTACATTTTCTATCTTACCCAATCCTATCACATTTAAAAAGGAATGTAGTATATATCTATATATATATATATAAAGGAGAAAAGCGACTCACTCACTCGCTGACTAATCACGATATCTCTAAAACTATTAAACCTACAGACCTGAAATTTGGTAGGTAGGTTCCCTTCATGGAGTAGACGTCAGCTAAAAGAACGGATTTTGTTAAGTTCGAACCCCGAGGGGCGTTACGGAGGTTTAAGAGGCGTTATAGATAATTATTTCCATTACTAAACTATTAGATGTACAGTCGTGAAACTTGGTACACAGATTTCTTTCATAAAGTAGAGATTCCCTACATAATGATTTTTACGAAAATCGATCTCCAAGGGGCATTGTACATAATTATTTCCATTTTTAACCTATTAGACGTACAGTCTTGAAATTTGGTAAGCGGATTCCTTTCATAGAGTACAGATCCGCTGCAGAATGGGTTTTGTGAAAATCGACTCCCAAGTGGCGTTGTAGAGAATTAAGTGGCGTTATATAGGCAATTAACTCCTTTTTTAAACTATTAGACGTAAAATCTCAAAATTTAGTAAGCTGATTCCATTCATTGAGTAGAGATCCGCTATAAGATGGGTTTTGTGAAAATCGTTTCCTAAATGGCGTTGCGGGGGCTTAAGGGGCGTTATACATAATTATTTCCATTTTTAAACTATTAGACGTACAGTCTTAAAATTTGGTAAGCGAATTCCTTTCATTGTGTAGAGATCCGCTACAAAATAGTTTGGGGGAAAATTGATCCCCAAGGGTTACTGAGGGGGATTAAGGGGCGTAATAGATAAATATTTCCGCTTTTCAACTAATAGAACCACCTGCTTGAAAATTAGAAGGTATGTTCCGTTCATGGAATAAAGTTCCTTTTACAAAGATTTTTGCGAAAATGGACCCCCAAAGGAGTGGGGTTGCGAGGGATTAAGGCGTGTTATAGAAAAATTCCTGTTTTTAAATTTAACTCATTTACTTGAAATTTGTTGAACACTTTTCTTTAGTTGAATAGAGTTCCACTAAGAATGGATTTTACGGAAATCAACTCCAGGGGGGAGTGGGGAGAGTTATTGGGGCGTATTGATAGACAAAATTCCCGTTTTCGAACTGCTAAGACTACAATAAAATTTGGTTCGCATGCTTCTTTTGTTGAATTGGAATCCGCTAAGAGTGCTCTCAACGAGGTATTGATGATAAAAATTCCGTTTTTGCTCTGTTAGATTTAGACTTGAAATTTAGCATGCATGTTTATTTTATGGAGTAGAGATCCACTGAAAGTTGCTTTGGTGGAAATCCACTTGATTATTAGGTTAAGTGAGCAAAAAAAATCTTTCTCCTTCTGTTTTAGATATAAATAGAAATTAGATATTATAATTTATGTTCTTTTTATATCAAGGAGTGAGAGTGTAACAGCTATAAATATATTTTTCAATACAATCGAATTCTTAATGCTAGATATCAATAATTAATATATATGTAAACAGTATACATATATACAACATCGTGAAATACCCAGTGAAGCGGGTGGGTAACTACTATTATATATATAATAAAACTTAGTTTCGCAGGTGGATACTATTGTAACAACGAAAGAATAGGGCATGGCCATTGGAAGTCATTATGGTAGGTTGATCATACTTTGTGGAATTAATCAGGCAGTTTGGAAAGTTAAATTCAGTTTATTCACATCTTGAAACACATAAACATAAAGCATGGATGACACTACACATAACAAAGACAACAAACAAACACACAGCGCACTGCAGCCGACTAGTTACATGTTTACAGAAAATAGAGCGAAGAGAGGGTGGGATTTCTAGAGTCGTGCTATTTATATCCAGCGGGAAATCACAAGATCTAGGAGGTGGATGGATGTAGTTTTCAACAGTCTCCATTTGGTGGGTATCCAACTAAAATAATTGTGCGGTTGTCCTGCAGAACTAGACATTAAATAATTGAAGAGCTATTACAGATTAAATTATTTGAATTATTACATATATATACTACATTTCTATACATATATATACATTATATATAAATATAATTTGAGAGTTAACTGTCTTTTTTGGAAAGAGACAGGGAATAGAAATTATTTGAGTCTTAAATGTAGCTTGATATACTATGAAATCAGTGTGGATAAATAATTGTTCTCATAAAATTTTAAGTAAGCGTTTGCATTGGAAAATTTAAAATACTAATGAATGTTTGGAATGGTATAGAATAGAAAATCGAAGTATATCAAAAGAGGTATTGTTTCTCCGAAAATCGGAAACAGTGATATAGTTATTCCATTTAACTTTATATTCTAGTTGTACTATGTTTTTTCACAATTTTAATATTGATATTGATTGTTCTTTTTATTTTCAGAGGAATAGGAAAATTTAAACAAGTGTAGATTTCCAGAATCAAATCAACACAAAGAAAATCAGAGGCGTAGAATAAATTCAAGATGTCTGTGATAACAATTATAAAATTTCTTAGACAAAAGAAGATAAATTACGTAAATTTGGAGTGTTTTGGCAAATTTTTCTATATTTAACAAGGCTCGGCACCAAAAATATTGCTTTTTTTAAGGGATTTTGCTTCAATCTAATCAATCACCATTTATAAAAGGACGGTGTGCTATTTATCATTAACTACAAGCTTATTGTCTTATGGAACATAAGTTGGTCTATGTCCTTTCTGAATTTTGTACTAAGGAAGTATGTAAAAATTAAAGGTATTGTGACATACCTTTTAAGTTTCATTTAAATTGTAGTTGAGAATGCAATTTAAGTTTAAAAATTTCCGTGTTCATGCAATTTTGCAGTCATTGAATACTTTTTAGAATATTTTCAGCAAACTGAACAGAAAATAGTTGGAAGATACCTTATTTTGTGTGCATTAATTTAAAGAACAGCTAGATTTCAGTATTGCATTTGGCTTATGAAAAAGTTATGTAATTATAAACAGCTTTCCACAAAAAAAAGGATGCAACCTCTTCATGGCAATTAAAATTAAATAGGGATTTTGTGATTACACACACACCTCAGATTTTCAAAATTATAAACTAACAAGATGTTTACCTCTCGCAATGATATCTTAAAGCAACACTTGAGTAGTCTGCCCAATGAAAAGCCTCATGTTTGTGAAATATGCAACAAGGCTTTTACTCGAATTGGTTCCTTAAATAGACATTTACGTATTCATACCAATGAAAAGCCTCATGTTTGTGAAATATGCAACAAGGCTTTCTCACAAAGTGTTGATTTAAATACACATTTACGTATTCATACCAAGGAAAAGCCTCATGTTTGTGAAATATGCTACAAGGCTTTCTCTGTAAGTGGTTCCTTAAAGAGACATTTACATATTCATACCAAGGAAAAGCCTCATGTTTGTGAAATATGCAACAAGGCTTTTTCTCATATTAGTTCCTTAAAGAGACATTTGCGAATTCTTACCAAGGAAAAACCTTATGTTTGTGAAATATGCAACAAGGCTTTCTCTGAAAGTGGTAATTTAAATACACATTTACGTATTCATACCAAGGAAAAGCCTCATGTTTGTGAAATATGCAACAAGGCTTTCTCACGAAGTGGTGATTTAAATAAACATTTACGTATTCATACCAAGGAAAGGCCTCATGTTTGTGAAATATGCTACAAGGCTTTCTCTGTAAGTGGTTCCTTAAATAGACATTTACGTATTCATACCAATGAAAAGCCTCATGTTTGTGAAATATGCAACAAGGCATTCTCTCATAGTAATTGTTTAATGATGCATTTGCAAATTCATTTGAAGGAAAAGCCTCATGTTTGTAAAGTATGCAACGAGGCTTTCTCTCAAAGTAGTAACTTAAAGAATCATTTACTTATTCATACTAAGGAAAAACCTCATTGCTCCTGAAATATCTTAAAAGAATTTGTGTCAAATTGGTTCTTTAATTGTACATTTACATTTATAAATCAAGGAAAAAGGGATCATATCTTTTAAGTATGCTGCTTACCTATTTTACCAGATTTATAAATTATGATGACATTTGCTCATTCAAGGAAAGTGTCAAGTGTGTGAAATATCCACAACATCGCTTTCTATCAAAGTTGTGTAATATAAAAAGACATTTTCTTACCATACCAATAAAACTCTTTATGTTTGTGCATATTCTGAAAATGCTTTCTGGCAAATTTGTTACTTAAAGATATATTTGCGTACAATCATGACTTCCAAAAGTTTGAAGCTTTATATTTATTTAACAGTTTATTTTTCAAAATTCAATTGTTATTATTTTCTCCTAAGGAATCTTCAAGCCTTATAATTGTTCAAATATTCAGTAGGCTTTGGCACAAAAGCTTCCCTTAAAAATTAATTTTTACATTTGCAAATAATAGTTAAAAGAATGTTATAATTTCTAATCATTTGACTCTACAGAAGTAAAAGATTTATGACATACTTTATTTGTTTTTTTCATGAAAGTTTACAAGTTTTAAATTTTTTAATACCATTTGTGTTGGATTCTTTTATAATAGGCCTGGCCAACCCATATGACCTTCCGGGCCACGACTTATGAAACAATCATGGATTCCCACCCTCTTGGCGAGGTTGGCACTGCAATGTTTATGTTTACATTTACATTTGCACTTGGTTTACGTGGAATATGTGTGCGCCTAGGCTGAATACATAATAATCTCTTAAGTCACAATGCCATTTAATTTGAATTCTTTTTTGCATCATTTTGCTCCTTTCCCATGATAACTATTTGTTTTGTATTTATTGTCATCCAACATTCTGATCATCAAGTTTTGCTTCGTGATTGTCTTGTAATTTTATGAAGTTCTAAAGATAAATTAGCTATCAAGTTACTTTCTAATTTAATCGTGGATTGAAGTTTGTTGAATTTTTTAAGGTAGATGTAAAATTATTTTTAATTAAACATATGTTTCTCACAGTGCATTGTGTATTCCTATAAAACCCCTATACATTTGTAGTCCCCAAGATTTTTTGTATAGATATAGTTCTACAACTTCTTGTATGAATAATATATTTTAAATTATTTATTGAAAATATAAAATATCACCATATTAGAAAATATATTCCACAATAGCTCCTTAGTAAGTTTTAACCTTTATAATTATTCTATAATTTAACTTCTAAAAACATTAAAATCAGTGTTCTACATCAGATAGTAAGTCTGGCAGCTGTGTTATTTCTTTTTGTGTACTTTTATATAAATGAATAAGGTAAAACAAATATTCAAAGTATTTTCTATTGAAATATACAAACTGCATATTAGTATATATAACAAAATTTGTTTTTCTATTCAAACTATTTGTGAATAGTCTAGATCAGGTGTGGCCAACCTTTTTGGGAAGAGTGCCACTTTCTGACAAAAAAAATAGTTTTGCACATGTCATTTCCAATTTTAAAATATAATAAATATGATAAAAGTATGAACTTGTGGGTTTTATTGTTAATAATTTTTTTACCAAGTAATTTATATTAGTGCTACTTCACTCTTGAAGATACTAATAAAATGTTGTTGTTTTAAGTGCATATCCGCTAATTTTCAACACAATTTTGCTTTTATTATGTTCATAGAAGACATTTGTTCAGAAACATAAGTTGATCCAAACCTACAGCAATATCTGGCAGCCAAATCGTGTAAATTTGGGGAATTAAATTTTTGAAATTCAAAATAATTCAGATCACTTGCAGTTAAAATAAGTTCCTTATGTTCACTTTTCAGTGTAGTATGGTGCTGTAGGTCAATAATTTCGATTTCAGGTGAGTAACAATTAACGTCTTGCAGAGAAAGTGAAAACTGGTCTGTGAAAAGATTAGCATTTTTTTTTTCATAATCTTGAAAATCACACCTAGAACTGATTGAATCCTACAAAATGAATGTTATATTCTTAAATCTATCATAGCTCTGAGCATAAGATAATGAATGATAAGGTAGCTAATGGAGGTTTTGGATCCGGGGGGCGCTCTAAAATATTCTACAAATAATAAACAATGTTTTAAACTATAATAAATTAATAAAATTCTTTTAATAACTTAGCTGTGTTTGTTTTTTATTGCAAGGTATTTTTACATCTGGAATCATTTTTGAAGTCTGTGACATAATGTCATCCAATCTATTTCCATGTATTGTTTTTGTCGTAGCATTCAAAGAGAAACATGAACAAATGTTTAATGTGAAACAAATGGCATTAGATGTTCGCAGCTCTTGGTAATTTAAGGATATTCTTTTCTAATGTCAGTTCAAAAATGTATATCAACTTCACTACATTTTATTTTCAATTGAGTGTCATTCGATACATCAATTTGCTATTGTTTCTTTTATCAGGAGAGGTGTCAGTCTTGAAAGGGATTTTGGGTTCAAGATAATTTTTGTTTTTGAACAGGAAGTATTCAAGAAATGTTTTTTTTTTTTTGCATTTCTGGTAAATGTTGGACCAAACTGATTTTTACATTTTTTATTGAGATGAATGTTGTACTGTTTATTAAAATATTATGCACACAAATTAGGAAACTATTCAATATCATCTTTCAAAATGCCTTCTGCTCAAAATTTCAATTTTACTTTGTACCTTGAAAATAGTAATACTTGTTCATTGTAGTAATGTGTTAAGCTAAGTGAAATTGGTAAAAATACCTGCTACATACATCTCTCTAAATCCAAACTGCTTCATGTAATTTTTGAGCTAATTGAAGTTATATTTCTATTAATTTTTACCAGTGAATTGCCTTTAAGAACTCAATCTTTAAAAAAATTAAAATTTTGACTCTGCAAATTGTGATTACTTGTGAAAACCCCTGTTAAAGTTCCAGGAATCCCAGGTTGAAGGCCTTAAACTTTTTTGACTCATTGAACCCTTAAAACTAAAAGATGTTTTCAGAGAACCCCATTCCACATTTAGATGAATAAATCTAAATACATTAAAGTAATATTTAAAGTATATCAACATGTTACAGGTACTTTAAGTAAAGAAATTAAAAAAGGTATATTGTATTTTTTATATTAAAAAAAACTTACTGTAATTTTACTTTACTCATTAATACTTGTCTACTAATTAGTACTGGTCTAGATGATAGTCTTCTATAACTGCTTCATAAATGAAAATTCTTCAATTCCGTTACAAAGGGTTATTCAAATCTAATTCCTTTGAAAAAATTGTATTGGTTAAAAATTGATAACATTGTTTCCTTATAAATATTTAATGTAATAAATGAATTCATTAAAAAGAAATGTTTGTGCTTTTATATTTCTTAATAGTATAATTAAGTTATATTGATATATACAAATTTACTGCAGACATAAAGTTGCAAAATTATTTTATTTATAAAACATACTTTTTACATACAACAGATATGGACAAAAAAAAATTTATTACACAAGTACATGGATTTAATAAGCACAAATTTTAACATGTTTTTGTGAAATAATATTTAGTCAACAAATCATGGTTTGGATCAGGATAATACTGATAGAAAATAAATTTTTATTGACGCCAAAGCCTTAAATTCGTCCACTGGAAAGCACAGAGTATATTCTAGTTCAGACTGCAAAACAAGTAGCTTTTTGGGGGTTGGGTTTTTAGCCCAATCCTTTGATGCAATCATCAAGGTCAGGGTGCCCGGCTATACCCCCGGACGCTGGGTACCCATTTTAGTCGCCTCTTACGACATGCATGAGATACATTGGAACTATTCTTTTTTTTTACCCGGTCAATTATATAATAATAATGCTATGATGAAATGTTTGATTTGTGGGATATTTTGTTCTTAACTCTTTTACTTAGTTTTTGCAAGTTTATTGCACTGCGGGTATTTGTACATCGTAATTGATGTTTCAGTTCTTCGACTGGCAAGTCTGAGCGGGATTCACGTTTGATAAATTTCATTTTTGAGAGAGAAAAAAACAAATAATCGCAAACAACCAAAAGTTCTCGTAACTTTTTGTGCCAGATCTCTCCAATTGAGAAAAAGTTTTCTTTTGTAACATAAGTGTCAATAAAATCTATTTTGGATTCTGATATTAAAAAATGTGTTTTAATTCATTATTACATTGTTAAATTAATTAGTTCCATATTGAGAGATATTCTGGGGCCAACTCGACATTGATATGAAAGGGAGATGAATATACACCCATTAACAAAAAAAAAAAAAATTATCGCACTAAGAAATAATTGACGGATCGTAACGAAACTTGGTATGAAGGTACATGTCGGGGAGATATGCAAATGATTAGAAATGCAGCGTGATTGCGCATTACGTATAGCCGGTAGAGGGCGATTAACGTCGTTCTCCGTGGCCTGGAATATATAATTGTCCACAGTTCCAGCCTGGCGGATGCCAAGCTTCTAAGAGAAGGGAGAAAAATTGAAAAACACCTCAGTCGTTGAGCCGACCTTGGCAGAGAGAAACTGGTTGGGGGAAGAAACGCGAAGCGTTTCGGAGTTCGAAAAGAGAATGTTTTCTCGAACTGGGTTGGGGGGAACAGAAACGAAGTTCCAGTGGGGGATTTCTTCCGATGTTGATTCGTCACGTAAGAACGAGCTGTTGCTCTGCAGTGATGGATATGGCTTTTTCTTAAAACGAAGGTGAAATGTTCGTTGAGCTGTGAGGCATACGGTGGGTGGATGGGGGAGATTGCGAAAATAATTTTGCGAGTTTATAGTAGGGTTGCTATGATACGGAATTGAAGAATGAAAATTTGATGATAAATTAGCTATGAGGGTGTGGATGGGTTCAACACAAAGTTCTTCGTGGAGTACAGATCTTGGGATGAAACTGGGAGCTCTTGCTATAACTCTTAGTACTTTATTTTGTAGTCTTTGTAGATTTTCTAAATGATTATTTCCTGCTGCGCCCCAGATGGCACAGCCGTAGGTTAGGATGGGTCTTAGATAGGTTTTGTAAATGAAGATTCTATTTTTTAGTGAGAGTTTAGATTTTCTTCCAAGCAGTTCGATGAGAGAGAAATGTTTGGTCCAGTATTTTTTTTTTTATTTCGTTGAAGTGCGGTTGGTAGGTGAGGTTGTCGTTAAGAATTAGTCCAAGGTAAGATGTTTGAAAAGTCCAGTTTATGGATTCATCAAAAAGTTTAAGTTGAGGAGGCATGGTATTGGCTCTTCTTTTTCTGAATATTATTGCATTTGTTTTATCTGTGTTTATTGCGATTCTCCACTTGATGAGCCAGGATTCAAGTTGGGAGAGGTAAGATTGTGAGGTTCAAACTGCTTGGTCGGCGGTAATGCTATTGCAGAGAATTGCGGCATCGTCGGCAAAGAGGCAGACGGAGACTGATGGAGTGGTGGGGAAGTCGCTTGTGAAGATGTTGTAGAGTGCGGATGACAAGATTGATCCTTGCGGCGTTCCCGTTGCGATGTTTCGGATGCTTGAAGAGATGCTATTTATTTTTACGTTAAAAGTTCTATTGTCCAAGTAATGAATTATTTTGACGAGGTAGGTTGGAAATTTAAGTTTAATCATTTTGTATATCAGTCCGTCATGCAACATTCTATCGAATGCTTTTTTAACATCCAAAAATATGCCGACGGTGTAGGACTTTGTGTTGAACCCGTTGATGATTTTGTTCGTCACTCTTAATAACTGATGTTGGGTGGATGTTTCTTTTCTGAAGCCGTGTTGAAAATCCGGTATTATGGTATTTCTATCACAGTGATCTATGATGCGAGTAAGGATGATCTTCTCATAAATTTTTCCAAGGCAGCTGAGGATGGAGATAGGTCTATAGTTTTCTGCGAATTTATTATCCTTTTTGGGCTTCGGCAAAACAGTTATTTGTGCGTGTTTCCATTCCTTTGGGAAGTAGTTGAATTGGAGGCTTCTATTAAAAATCTTGGTGATATATGTTATGGCATTTAAAGGGAGGGATTTTAGAGCAATATTCTTGATGCCGTCTTTACCCGGAGCTTTCTTATTGTTGAGGTTGAGGATTATTTCCATGACTTCTTCAGGTGAGGTTAGTGGAGCGGTGTGGCGTCTGGCGTTGCAGTCCATATAATTTCCGATTTTTTCTTCCACTTGGTCGATGAAATCGTCATCATATGGTTCAGGATTTTCTTGAAATGAGCTCTCGAGAGAATCAGCAAACAAATTAACTTTGTCCTCAGTACTATAATGGAGGCCCATGGGGCCTACTATAGGTGGGATATGGAAGGTTTTATTTTTACTTGAATGATTTTTAACAATTTTGTACAGAGAGTCGTCATCAGGAGTGGCTTCTGCTAGAAGTTTATCCCATTTAAAATTATTGTAATTTCGAAGCTCATTCTTAATTTCCTTTTGCAGCTTATTAAGTTGAGATTTATAAGGAGGGGGTATTTAGTGGCCTGCCATTCTTTACGGATTCTATTTTTTAGTTTAATTTTATCCCTGATGACAGAGGGGATAGTTTTAAGGGGTTTACTAATACTTTTAAAGGTACTACTATTATTGTAAGCATTTTTAAAGGAGAAATTAAAATTATTGATAGCCGTTTCGATATCGTTGGTGTTATTAATTATTGGGTTACCTGGAAGGGTGTTAGTTAAAATATCTTGAAATTTCTTCCAGTTGGGAAAAGCGTATGTACTGAGGGCAGGTGCGGTATAATTATCCAAACACACCTCAAAGAGAACAGGGTTGTGATCACTCGAGAGTTCGGGAATAGAGGTAACATCGGTGATTGTCATACCTTTGCAGATAGCTAGGTCGATCACCGTGTTCCTGAGGTTCTTGTGGAAGTGCGTTGGTTCTAATGGAGCATTAAGGGAGTATCCGGTGCTGTCGCAAAATCTTATCGTGTGACCTGCGACATTCTGCTGGGCTATAGGACTCCAGGAAGCATGTTTTGCGTTCAGGTCGCCGGCGACGAGGACGTAATCTTGGTTCCTGAAGAGCTGATGAAGGTCATGGACTAGGATTGGTTTTCTGGGTGAGCGGTAGGCTGAGATCACTGTGATAGGTTGTAAATTCGTTCTTTCAATTTTAATAGCTGTTGTTTCAAAACTTTGATTATTGATGACTATTTCATGATGGGGAATACTTCTTTTAATTAAAATTGCAGTTCCGCCGCCACGGCAGGTGCGGTCGGTCCTGTAGATGTTGTAATTAGGAAAAGCAAGGTGATGACAGGGTTGTAGGTGAGTCTCTTGCAAGTTAATGACGTCTGGATTCCATTCAGAGATAAATTCTCTGAATTCATCCACACGCGTTCTGATGCCGTTGGCGTTCCATGACACCAACGTTAGGTTTGGGTTATTTCTATTGCTTGAATTAAATGTTCAGCTCGTTCTTACATAGTTGGTTTAAAGCCCTGAGGCATCCGAATCTAGTGGGGATGGTGGTGGCTATTCTTATGAATTCCTCCAATAATTCAAAGGTCTCTTGAACGACGGGGTTCTTGAGCTCGTCGAATATATCGGAGATGGTTTCCGGGTTATTGTTCTGCTTGGGTTGAGAAGTTGAAGCTGTAGGGGGTTTCGTTTGTTTCTGCTGATTGGTTGAGGTGGACTGTTGGCGCTGTGCGGCAGTTTTGGCGCGTTGCTCCCAAAAGTTCACTTTAGGTGGTTCGGGTGTGATGTAGGCTGGTTTTTTCTGGAGTTTCTTTTTCTCCTTCTCTTCGGTGATCCTATGCCTGGGGTTTTTTGGGCAGTCGAGGTAGTTGGCCGGGTGTTCTCCCTCGCAGAGACAGCATTTAGGTTTTTCGTCAATGGGCTTAGTACAGTCCTTCGCCAGGTGATTTTTAGCGCACTTGACGCACCTGGGTGTGCGGGTGCAGTATTTGCTTGAGTGGAAAAATCCCTGGCATCTAAAGCACTGGGGTGGGCCGTATTTTTTCCGCAGAGCCTCTACTTGACACTTGACGTATCCTATGCTCGTGACCGACTGGAAGATCTTTTTGTGCTCCTCGTTCCTTTCCATGGAGAGCATGAAGAGGGGCATTGGTTGGCCGGTTTTCTTGCTCTGCGTGTTATGGCATTCTTTAATATGAAAACCTTGGGTTTCCAGGTCGGCAATTATCTGCGTAGGTGACATGTCGATTGGAAGGCCTCGGATGACCGCTCGGAGCAGTTTATCTTCAGGCAGCATGTAAGTGTGGCTTTCCAGCGAATTCTCTTCTATATACCTCCTTATTTGATGGTAGGCATAAGGAGTCTTGGGATAAATGCGGAACTTGGTGCCGATGAGTTTGGCTTCCAACTTCCGCTTAGTGATATTTTGTAGATGCTGGAGCAGGGCTGCCTGATTTTTCACGTTATCTATATTGATGGGAGGAACGTGAAGTTTTTTCGGGGGTGCCGTGACACCGGTATGGCTCGTGGCTGAGGAGGTTCCTTCTTGAGGGTCGACCACGTCCATATTATCCTCGTTGTGAATTGAAAGTCCAGAGAATTTATTTTGGGTTTCAATTTCATCTGAAGTTTTTGCCTTTTTTGAGTCCTGGCCGTTGTCTCCGGAGTTTTTTCTGCCCTTCTTTTTGGACAAAATAACTTGGAAAGGCTCGTCAACGGGATTTGATGGAAGGCCCCAGGCATCTATTTGGGCTTGGAGAAGCTTATTTTGTTCAACTATCTCCTGTTTCCTGGTATGAGTGAATTTGAACTTTGCCTCGTCGAGGACGTCACTCAGCTCGCGCAAGTTCATAGCTTGGTCTTCGGGTCTACTGTAGGGGAAATTCCTTAGTTGTGTATCGAGTTCTTCAATGGTGCGGATGATGGGTGTCACCTCTTCCGAAGTTCTACAGTTATTCAAAGTTATGACGCAGGTGTTCATTCGGTTTTCCCACGTTTTGTGGAAATCGAGATAAGCCTCTGTGTACAAATCTTGTTCGGATTTTTCCGTAGTCATGTTTATTCCAGGTCCGGTCCGGGTCGATAGGGAGGAAGACAGTCTGATGCAGTGACGATCAAATCTATTGGTTAGGCCAATAGATTAGATACAGTAGTTTTCACTGTATATAATAAAGATAGTCGCTAATAACGAATGAAAACCAGTTCTCAAACAATCAATAACACTCAAGACAATCAAAAGACTGAAGGAGTATAAAACAGGTAACCAAAGCTAGTAACGTCTAACCCAGATGAAGCACCATAGCCATACCTCCCGGATTCCATCGTTCGACCAATCGCCATCATGCCACTCAGCAGAATAGAAAACACTACTTTTGCCATGCCCAGCATCATAGACTCTCACGACATGGGATTGAGGACTGTTTTACAGTCCGAATGCCCAAAAGAGTAGCGTCTAGCCCCTCAACAGCTAGTTTCCTCCCTGGTCATCTGCGCATGATCTCGCGCAACTTTCCTCCTTGAACATCTGCGCGCATGACGTCAGTTGCAAGCAAGTGGCATATAATTTACGGAGTTCCTGTCCCTGTAAGGGACGTACCTTCTCGTCAGAATTGATAAATTTAGAGCCGAATTAATGGGGTGACGTCAGTTGCCTCGTGGAGGAATGCTATGACCAAATGCATTCTGCTGCTAGCACTGCTATTCTAGATTCTCTAGTGTGAGATCATTAAAAGTTCTAATTTATATTTTGCTTTAGTCAAAATGGATTGCACTCAAAAGCAAGAAAACTGGCCCTTTTCAGGGCCAAATCCTTCTGTTTCCTCAGAAGAATTTTTTGATTTTAAATTGAATCAAAATGTGGAAGGAGTAATCGTGTGTGATGCTCCTTATGATTCTGTTATGAATGCTAATGAATCTTTTTTGTGTGATTCTGAGTCTGTTGTTTTATGTGATAAGTCTGTTTTGCATGGTAATATGTCTGTTGTTTTGCCTGATAATGTGTCTGTTGTTTTGCCTGATAATGTGTCTGTTGTTTTGTCTGATAATGAGTCTGTTGTTTTGTCTGAAAATCAGTCTGTGGTTTTCTCTGGTAATTCTGATTCTGTGGTGAATGACATGGTTGACTGTGCAAATGATTATAGTGTGGCTGAGAGTGATTTTGTTTGCCCTGATTGCTTAAAAACTTTCATAAGTACAATTTGAAACGCCATGCAAATAAATTACACTCTAATAATATTGCATTAATTAACTCTTTAAAAAAATGATCGGTTATTAAGCTTTTTAATTATTGTGAGTACCGTCATCTCAAATTTAGTAACCAATCAAATCTTAGACATCATCTGAATAAAATTCATACTACAACGATTAATCAAACGGATAATAATTATATGTGTCCTCTAGGTTATGGTAAGTTTGAAAAGCGAGAAATAATATTTCATTTTAAAAATGTTCACGATATTGATATGAATCATATTGAGCTAGAATTTAATTCATTTAATGATTGTTTGGCATGGAAGGCAGAAATTTAAAGTCATACAAAATCAAAATTTGTTTCTTATGGTAGCAACACACATGGTGTAAAATGCTATTATTTCAGATGCCACCGTTCAGGAAATTTTGTATCAGACAGTAAAGGTTTGCGTCATTTAAAAATCCTTGGTAGCAATAAAATAAACGCATATATTGCCCAGCTGCGTTAAAAGTAACACGACATACAGATGGAAAATGTGTAGTATCGTATCAAAAAATACATATTGGACACCAGAATGATATAGGTCATTTATTTTTAACAGCTGATGAAAGGAAAATTATTGCCTCAAAGATAGCTGCAAAAATTCCTTTAGATAATATTTTAGATGAAATTAGAAATTCAATATCGGATGCTGGGTTTGAGAGGGTTTACTTACTTACCAAAAAAGATCTACATAATATCGAAAAATCTTTTAATCTGTCTTCCAATTCTGTGAAACATGAAAATGATGGGGTCAGTGTAGATATGTGGGTGCGTGAAATGCAAAATTCAGAAAGTCTGTGTATTTTATTTTATAAAACCCAGGGATCATCTTGTATACAAGATCCATTTTTAAAAGAAAATTAATTTCTTTTGATAATTATGACTGAAGCTCAAGGGGAGATACTTAAGAAATTTAGTTCTAATTGTATAGTACACATGGGGTTAATAGATATGGCTTTGAATTAATAACTTTACTTACAATTGATGATTTGCGCCAAGGATTTCCGTGTGCCTTTTTAATTTCTAATCGATGTGATCAACCTGTTCTATCAATTTTTTTTCATGTATTAAAGAAAAAGTTGGGGAAATACAACCTCAAGTTTTTATGTCTGATATGGCGGAATATTTTTTTAATGCATGGAAGTCTGAAATGGGTTTACCGCTAAAACATCTTTTTGTGCATGGTGTGACATCGTCGATTGTTGTGAATCCCCATCTTTCGATTCACGATAAGTTTTATGGTTTCACCAGATGTTAAAGGACAAGTACGACGTCTTCGATTGTTGTGATCTCACACCCATCGATTATCCCTGAATTTTTACGATCCACCAGCTGTAAAATGACCAGTGCACGTGGCCATGGGGCCATTGTTTATTGTCTGAACTCTGGGAGTGAAGACAGCCAGACGGGTCGCCATAATGGTAAAGGAGAGCCGGTGCCCCATTGACAATAGGCGAAGCCTACCTTAAAATAATCATGTCGTCTTTTTTGGTGTTGAGTGAAGGGGAATACTAGAAACAGGTGGCGTGATGGACAAGTGTGTCCAGATGTTGGACAAGGAACTATGGTGCCTTGGGCCAGACGGCCCGGGTGTGTTTTGTCGTGTGATGCTCAAATAGGACGAGGGAGGCCAAGAGACTTTTGTGACCTGCCAATAAGAAGGGACGAGGGGCGTGTCGTGAACACACCCCTGGTGTTTAAAAGGGTTCTTTTTCAGGAGAAATGAGAGGAGACGGAAAAGGAGAAGAAAAAGAGTCGTGAGAGAGAGAGGAGCCAGCCTTGGATGGAGAAAAGGGCTTGGTCCGAGATTGGAGTGGAAAGACGATGAACGCCGGTGGCGTTGAGAATGGAATATGGACTGACTGCACCGGCTTGGCATATGAACTGAATTCTTGTGCTTCATTAACAAATTGTTAAGCAAATAAACCATGATTTTATATTATATTAGGCTGTAACATTTTTTTATACTAGCTATACACGACGTTACAGCTAATATATATATATGAAATTGGTGGCAGCGGTGTTGATCCGGAATTTAAGTAAATAGATGCCCGAATCCTTACTTTTAAGTGATTGGTGGAAAAAAACGCCAGCCGTGTGCGATTGTGATGAGACGAGTTGAATGACGGCTAATTCCTGGAGTTCCCAGCTGTGAGAAGTGCTGGATGCAAGTGTCTCTCGTTCCTGCTAGTGATGAAGTGTGCCCACCTGTATTTTGGAATTGCCTGTTATGAGATGTTTTCCTGGTGTCCCCAGCTGTGAGAAGTATATGATTCTAGCGTCTCCCGTTCCTGACTGCGTTAGGAGTGCCGTTTTCCCAGATTTCCAAGTGTTGAGTGCCAGAATTCCTGAGTGTTCCTGTGTGTCTTCTATAAATTTGAAGGTGAGTCTTTTCATTGAGATTATTTTCGGGGCAGCAACTGAGTATTGATTTTGTATGTAAAATGTTTTAAATAAGGAATATAAAGACTAGGTAAAGTTTTAGCAAACAATAAGAGACTAGAAGGATTTTAAGTTTTGTATGAAGTGTATAAATGTGCAATATTAGGGTTGTGGTTTTAGATTTGTGAAATTTAGTATACAGTAGTTATACTTGTTTTGTTGGCACAGTATTGTGTAGAGTATTGTTGTGGTTTTAGATTTGTAAAATTTAGTATACAGTAGTTATACTTGTTTTGTTGGCACAGTATTGTGAATCGTATTCTTGTGGTTATAGATTTGTGAAATTTAGTATACGGTAGTTATACTTGTTGAATTGGAAAACACTGATGTGTAGCTTATTGTGTTGTTTAGATTTGCGCATATGGGTAAAATATAGTTAAGTCTAGGTCTAGTGTATTGTTAGGTTACCTTGAGTCTTTGTATATTTTTGTATCGATTAAGTTTAGATTTGATTTTGTGTGTATTAGTGCATCATGGCGTTTCTGTTAAGAGAAGGAAAAGACGTACTGTTAGAAGTTGCGAAGGAATTAAGGGTAGAAGTTGATATTACTTTACCCAAAATAGAATTTAAGAAGAGAATCTGTCAAAGAGTAAATACTATACTGAGGAAGTAGCTAAATGTTTGTTAGAGGGTATTTTGGAGGAAAAACGGGAAGAGCGTGAAAAACGGGAAATTAAGAAATTCGAGGAACGCAGACTAGCTAAGGAATTTGAATTAAAATGTCTGAGAGCTCAACTCAGTAATAAGTTAAATGAAAATGAATTGAAGGCATGGAATAGGATTAACAATCTCGCAAATGTTTGTATTTTGTCAGAAAATCGTGCCGGAGAAGTTAGTGAACCGGTTAATAAGTGTAGGCCATTAATTAACCCGATAGTTAATAAAAGCACGGAGAACGCTACGTCTTGTGATTTTGAAAATGAGAATTGTGACCCCCCAGTGAGAGGGACGAACGTTTCCCTCCCGTCTGAAGTAAGAGGGAGAGGAACAGAAAAGAATAATTTTTTAAGGTTGAGGAAGGGAAAGAAATCAATGTGTATAGGAGTAGTGATTGTGAAGTGAAAATGAAAGTAGGGGTATGTGAAGGAAGGGTTAGAACTGTGGCGATGGGTGCACAGCGGGTAATAAATCCGGATAACATTGGAGTGGGTCTTTTGAATTGAAAGGAGATAAGGGAGTGGCGAACCCTGAAGGATTGATTTGTGAGAATATCTGCGAGGAAAAATATAACATTGGGACGTTAATGGGTTGTGAAAAGCAGTTAAAAGTGGAGCAGGAAAGTTTTCGAAATCATACAATGGCTAAGATAGCAGGGCAGTTAAATAGGGAAAAAGAAAACATGTGTCAAGCAGATGTGCAGAAACGCTTGGGAGACGGGTTAGCAATGCGATTGCCTCTCTCAGAACCAAGGGAGATTTATAAGGATAATTTAGAGACGGACAATAGGTCTAATATCGGTTCAGAATTTAATTTTGAGATAGATTTACCCGGAAAAAAGGGATCGCAGTACCATTTATCGTCTTAATTTAATAAAATTGTACCGTAGAAAGCCGGAGTCGGCAAATTTGGTTATGGAGAATAGCTCAGAAGGAATAGATTCCGAAACTCTCTATTCGGTAAAGCTATTTACGGATTTTGGTTTTCAGGGTAATTTAAGGAAAAGTCAATTGTATTTTAATTTACCGCCTGATGAAAGTAGCTACTTAAGAATGATTAACGCTAAAAAGAAAGAAAGGTTTCTACCAGATCCTGGGACGATTGTTTTAAGGCAGAAGGATATTAATTTGGTTACGGGAAAGCCATTTAGAATCAAAACTTCTTGTTCATCCCAGATGTTAATTAATTCACTACGAGAGGATACAGCGTATTTTTTAGATTTAGGTGTAAACGGGATGGAGCAGTCAAACCGTACTCTGCCCGTTGTTTAGTTAGGAAGAGTGAACCGATACCCGTACCCGCGTAGTAAATGTATTCAGTATAGGAATTTGAACCAGGTGACGCGAGCCGAGATTTATCTTTCGTTAAAAAGGGAAAGTTTTGAAGGAAAGAACAACACGGCATCGTGGGTCAACAAATAGACTTTGTGTTAAAATGGTTGAGTAGGGTTGGGTCGGAAGTCGGACCGACTAAAGGTAAATTAGAGATATGGGCAAGTTTGTTCCGTGTACATAATGTAGATTTAGAAAAATCATTGCATGAGCTACTGAGGTTTGTTAATAATATTTCCAATTTAACTGTCTAATTTTCCTCAATAACTAACGTAATGGAAGACAATACCATGAATTGTGAATAACCTGTTATAATGGTTGTGAGACTGCTTGCTGATAGCCATAATTTAATTAAATTTAAAAAGTCTTAGTTTAAACTTCTTAATTTAATAATTTGGTTTTTAATGTTTTTTGCAAAGCTTGGAATTTATAAATGTTTATTTTGTTTATTTAATATCGTTGGAAACACCGTTGGAATAAGTAGATGGGAATAAGTAATTCTTAGGATTGGTGCTAGGTGTGAATTAATATTTGTATAAGTATGAGTGTTGGTGTGTGTAAGGTGGAAGGAAATTATGTGTTATGCTAAATATTTTGTGTCTTTTAGGACTGTGTACGCTCACAGATGTTTAACACAATTGAATGAGCGATTGATGTATTAGAATTATAGAAATATTATAATTTGAGAGTTAATTTCTTTAAAACCCTAAATTTTGAAGTGTGATGTAACTGTATGAAATGGAAAAAATGGTCCAAGATTCGGAATTTAAGTTTTTTTGTAAAGTGTAAGTTTTAAAGAATTTTGGGTTTCTTTGTTTATTTTACTTGTGATTGTATATGTTACTTGGATTGCTGTCCTGATCGGTCTCATTGATAAGACAACCTTTCGGTGTGAAATGTTACGAACTGAATCAAACTGAAGCCAGAGCAGTCCAGTGAAATGGACCTTTTCAGGGGGAAGGAATTGTTACATCGTCGATTGTTGTGAATCCCCATCTTTCGATTCACGATAAGTTTTATGGTTTCACCAGCTGTTAAGGGATACGTACGACGTCTTCGATTGTTGTGATCTCACACCCATCGATTGTCCCTGAATTTTTAAGATCCACCAGCTGTAAAATGACCAGTGCACGTGGCCATGGGGCCATTGTTTATTGTCTGAACTCTGGGAGGGAAGACAGCCAGACGGGTCGCCATAATGGTAAAGGAGAGCCGGTGCCCCCTTGACAATAGGCGAAGACTATCTTAAACTAATCATATCGTCTTTTCTAGTGTTGAGTGAAGGGGATACTAGAAACAGGTGGCATGATGGACAAGTGTGTCCAGATGTTGGACAAGGAATTATGACGCCTTGGGCCAGACGGCCCGGGTGTGTTTTGGCGTGTGATGCACAAATAGGACGAGGGAGGCCAAGAGACTTTTGTGACCTGCCAATAAGAAGGGATGAGGGGCGTGTTGTGAACACACCCCTGGTGTTTAAAAGGGTTCTTTTTCAGGAGAAACGAGAGGAGACGGAAAAGGAGAAGAAAAAGAGTCGGGAGAGAGAGAGGAGACGGCCTTGGATGGAGAAAAGGGCGAGATAATGCGAGATTTGAAACACACAAAAACTTCTTTCGGTACTCTCTGCCGTATAATGCCATTAAAACATTCGTTTCAATTTTGTGTTTTGTCATGCAGGCATTTAGTAAGCAGTGCTTTGGTACATAATTCTAAATATGTACTCTTAATCATGTTTATCACCTCATTTGATTAGCCTTTATATTTTTCTTTTGTCTTTTTGCCGGAAGATAGTGCTCGCTGGTAGTTTCATCAACTATCTTTTCCGATGGGACGCTGCCCATGTATCGGTTTCTCGACACTTGAGCAATGAAATAGGGCCGCAATAACATTTTGCTGAAGAACGGACAGATTTCCAACATTGCTACGAACAGCAATCCCATAACATTTTTAAATACGGTCAAAAAAAGATTCGGTGAGTTTGCTTTTACCAAACAGATTTTTATTTTTCGACTTTAGTTTATGCAATCTCGCACCTACTCCCTTTTAAACATGACCAATGCATTTATATTTTGAGACGCTATCTTTCCCATAAGTATCTTTGAGACTGAAAAAAACCCTTAGAATCACCGTCACCATAATAATGTACATATTTAAGGCCTCGTTTGACAATAGAACGTTGGAAGATTCTTGTAGCACCAATAGCTTCCATTTTTAACGCAGAACCTTGAAAATTGCTATGGTACACGTGATCTGCTGCAAAAGTTTCTGACTCAATACTTCTAGGCGTTTTGGAAATATTTCCGCAGGTGGGACCATATGACGACATTATTTCAGTGTCCACTACTTAACCAGTGTCAACTGACAAAGGTGCGACACACCCATTCATGGAAATGGAAATGTTGATGTACTTTGCCACGTTCCATCAACTGAAACACCACATTCAACAATTTTATTTTTAGAAGAATGTAGCACTAACAGTTCAGAAGCTGCTTTTTGCCTTGATAGTTCACTAACTTCTGAAATCCCAGACATGAGTTTATTCTCATGATTAGTGTACGCAGTTTTACTGAGCCTGGGTAGATTTAACGTACCACATAATTTATACCCAGCAGAAAAACCTTTCCCCATTTGTCTTATACCATAAAAAAAATCTTGTATTTACTTCAGGACAGTTTAAAATTTTCTTTGAACTAGAAAACCGGGAATAAAAGTCACAATGTTTATACCTTATAGCAGTGTTTCTCACACTGTGGGGCGTGCCCCCTGGGGGCGCGGTAACCCTGCGAGGGGGCGCGAGCATATTGGAAATAAAAGGATTAAATAATAATTTTTTTGGAATGAAGTAAAACAAAATGCTTTCTGGCATAATAAAAAATACACATTTACACTGATATAATTTATTTTCATCATCTGGTGGTCATCAAAAGTAAAAGATTCCACTTCAAATGCTCATTAGCCATCATTGATCCTATAACCAAATTAAAAAAATATTTTGTTTGCTTTGCTGTAATTACACGATGAGAGATTTTTTTTATTACGTTTCTTTTAACCTAAAATATTACTTTAGCTGACCTTCGAAATTACTGGTATGGTTATCTCCGTCTTTTTTAGGGAAGTTGTAAATAATATATTTCTGTTTCGCCTTTTTCCATGTGAAAGAGTTTTATGATATATGGATAAGCATATTGAGCACTTTGAAGAACTATTTGGCCAAGATTTAGTTTTGAGTAATTTGAAACATATAATGCATAATGAAAAACGTTTTACAAAATTATTGCTTAGAGAACATGCTACACTTTCCCCATGAACAATTTTGTGGTTTTGATTGCAGTTTTGTGTGACTTATTATGGTTTATAAATGTAAATGAGCAGAATATTAAAAAAAATGTGCATCTGTGATTCCTATTGAAAGAAGTTGAAACTGATCAAGCTATTGAAGAACCTACTGAAATAATGCATAATAATGAAGATAGAGCGAAAGTAAATATCAGAAAAGCGTTAGACATGAAACGTTTGAGTTGATTTGAAATTTTCAAATGCTGCTTAAAGATCTCTATGAAGAAAATTATGAAGCCATAATGTAGCACTTCACCTTGTGAAAAAGACACAAGGAAGAAAAAGTTCAAAATGCTATTTGTAGATCAATAAACTACAGAAAAGTAACAAAATATGACAGTTTTGCTGTGGAAAATAACGTTCCTGTGTTAGCGAAAAGTGTCAGTGATTTACGTCCTTTATTAAGGACACGCACAGTTGCAACATTTTCCTTAGTTTTATTGGATTTTCTTTCAAATTTTCAAAGAAAAATTGAAAAGTTCTTGAAAGTAGGTAAGTAAATTTTCTCTTAATTAAATTATTCACTGGAATTGTCATTTTTATCGTGTATAGTAAAAATAATTATAAAATAAATTATAGTTTTAAAACAAACAAAAAACGCGCTTTTATAGTGAATCGAACTAAAAAGTAAAAAAAAATATATATATAAATATATATATGACTTAAAAGTAACATATACAAAATTTAATACTTATCTTATTAATTTGTACGGTTTATAATCATGATCGTATTGTAGCTTTAGCGCCAAAGTGCATTATTATTGCATTCAATACATTATTATTTTTAGGGAGGGCGATGAAAATTATGATTGAAAATTGGGTCACCAGTAGTGAAAGTTTCAGAACCACTGCCTTATAGCAAAATTTGAGCACAACCCATATCTGTAATCCTCAGAAAGCAGTAAACCTTCTTCGAAACAACTTGGGCAGCAAAGTTGTAAAAACAAATTTAAAAGGGCTTCTACATCAATTATTCTGTTACTAGTAAGTGGTTTACGTTTATATTCTGCTATTTTTTCATCAAAGACAGCAGGCATTTTAATTTTTGAAGAACTGGCGTTGGTAGATGTTGAGCTGCTATTTTTTGAATGTTTATTGGCAGATCCATTACCTCGAAATTGGTGTTTTCTCTTTGCACTAACACTACGTTTATCATTACCCATTTTAAAGGGCAAAAATTAAAATTTTGAGCAATAAAAAAAGGATTAAACAGAAACTTATGAAGAGCTGCGCAATCAAAAGCAAATGTAAACAAACAGAAAAAAGCACTGTATTTCCCTGCCAGATTCTAGATAAAAACATAAATAAAAGCCTGTTGCCAATTACAATTATGGTGATTCTGAAAACTCAAATTCATATTTTAAAGCGTTTAAATTTTCTACTATCGCATATTTAAACGATACTTTGAAAAATAAAAATGTAAACAAACATTTTTTCCTAGTTCCGCAATACAGATTTGTACTTCCGGTTTCAAAAAGTAGCTATCTCATAAGTAGCTTAGCTCATAACTTAAGTTCTAAATAAGATAGAAACAAAATTTAAACACCATTTTAAAGAAAAAAGTTCATAACATCGAAATTCTAAAATCGAAGATTTTAACGAAAATGACGTTTTGAAGGTGTACGGACTTCTTAAGATATCGAAATTCGGGCTCAGAAGGAAGAAAGTATTGTGAAAGATATAGATGGTATATAACTCTTTAATGAAATTACTTTATTCTATAATATTTTTCCAGTTGAAAAAGAGCCAATTGAAATATTAGAAATTATAGCTCTAAATGATTTTATTCCTTGCATCTGTGGCTTCAGGTGAAAATGTTTCAGTATACCACAATAAACTTTACAAAATTACTTTAGAAATAGTATGACACAAGAGGAAATTTCTGATTTAACAGCTTGGAGACTTAAATCTCAAATATCAGAAAAAATAGATTTCATTGAAATTATAGAGCACTTTGCATCTCAGAAAGTCTGAAAAGTTATTTTGAATTATTAGGTAGGTTTTTTTTGTAAGAGGACTAATTGATATACTATTCGTTTTACGAAATTTATGTTTTAGTACTTTTTTTATTATTAGATTAAAAATTTATGAGTAAATACTGTTCTTTTGTATTTCTTATTATAAAATGTCTGTTTCTGTTTCAAAGGTAATGTTCTTGTTTGTTAATTGTTAAAGTAAAGTGTACACGGGTACTTTGGCACCCTCCTTTTAAAAAAATATCACTTAGAAAAAAAATTATGTCATTTTTAGCATCATATATAAATAAGTTATGCTTATCTAACAATTGCAGTAAACTATTTAAATTTCAGAAAATTGGTAAATTTATAGGGAATTTTGAAGTAATTTTAGAAACATCTTTAAAAAGTTCTACGTGAAAATCTATTGACCCAATTAGAATAAATTTAGTATCAAAATTATATTTATATATGTATACTAGCGGCCCCGACAGACGTTGTCCTGTACACACGTCGTAAATCCGAAAATTACAAACTTTTTGAATAAGTTGTAAAAATCTGGACCGTTTTGATGAAATTTTTTGTAAAGGAAGTTACTACAATACCCCTGACATCATCACATGTACAGTTACCACAATTCGACCTAGCGGTTGCGTGTGAGTATGCATTTATTATGAACTAACTTGAATTTATAGAAGATATTTTGAATAGAAACTTAAACTTGTTTTAATTAAAAAGTAAAAAAATAAGAATCGCGCTATTTTTATAGCAGGTATATTTTTTTAATGCACAAAAAATACATTTATCATAATGCCATTAAATGTACAATGTTTTTGGTTAATCCTTGAGAGGTATAAGCAAACAAATGCGATGGTTTGCCAAACCTCGGGCATGCAACATATAATTGGCCGTGTGAAAAGCAAAGCTTTTCTAAATCTAACCAGCAAATTGTAATTGTTTGACCTTGTGACTTATTAATGATCAGAGCTAATGCCAAGCGAATTGGAAATTGCAAACATTTGAATGGGTTGGAGAGTCTGAAAGAATAATTGGGATCTGTGGCAGAAGTGCAACTTCAACTTGAAGTTTGCCGCTCAAAATAGAGGCCTCAAGAATATTGCCGATGATTTTTTTATGAACAAACACCCGCCCTTACATAATTTTGGCAAATTTTAAACTAATTGTGATATCAGATAGAATTGTGAATTAAAATCATTCTCGAATCTACTTGAACCCACACAAAAAATATCATTCAAATCGAATCAGCCGTTTAGGAGGAGTTCAGTCACATACAGACAAGAGAAGAATTATATATATAAAGATGATTTGAAAAGATATTAATTAAAAACGCTAAAAAGCATGATTCGTCTACATTTTTGTAATAATGAAGACCCGGTTTGACCAGTTTGGCTAAGAATCGATTTTTGACGCCAACTTACGTGTAATCTTTATAACAATAACATTGTTACAACAATGCAGGTGAATATTGATTTGAATGTTTTGAATGAATATCTTTTTAACTAATTATTGGACTGAATTGTGAATCTAAGCCATTCCCAAATCCACTGGAACAAACACAAAACTTTTCATCAAAATCGGTCCAGCCATTTAGGAGGAATTTAGTCACATACACACGCAGAGAAGATTTTTATGTATAAAGATATGTAGGGTATGAACTTAAATCTTTTGGTTATACGCAAATAAATAAACATTTCATATCTAATCAACGAGCCAAATCCAGAAATTTGCCAGAAGTTACAAAGCAGTTATACAAATACTAGACCATAAATTAAGAAAAAATATTCTTGTTCTCTGAGCGTTCTTTTAGTTCATGCCTTAGAAAACATTATGAAAAGAAATGGTATCAAGTTTCAAAGCTATTTAAGGGGAAAAAACGGTAACATTTTGAGTTATACCATATTTTTAAAATTTTCACAATATATGAAAAAAATTGAATTTGAAAAAAAAATGCCTTTTTAGTACTACTTCTCACATAATATTTATATTTACAAAATTACTTACTTAAAATTCAACAGATTTATAGCTTTTACCTGCTTGCTGAATTTTAATCATTTTTCAATTCTTACAATTAGGTCACACTTCCAATATGTCTATTTATTTATTTATATATCTTGTTCAAATTTCCATTCGTTAATAAAATACTTTCTAATCATCCATTCAAATTAAAATTCATTTTTTAAACTTGTATTGGATGACACTTAACGCAGTTTTTTCAAATATTAAGTCATTAGTTAAATTAAAAAATGAATAAATAGTAACAAACAAAATAATATATATATATATATGTGGGAGACAACAAGGGGTCCAAGACATTTGTCTTTCTTCAGATTTATTTAAACTTAACAAAAATTAATTAAAAAAAAGGTAGCTAT
>BMAU01015710.1:0-149461 GCA_019973935.1 Trichonephila clavipes
TGGGTTCCAGGTCGGATATCATCCTCGTTACTTGATTGTTATTCAAATAATAGGCGTTGAATAGGCGTTTACTTTTGGGCGTCTGGACTGTAAAACAGTCCTCAATCCCATATCGTGAGAGTCTATGATGTTGCATGGCAAAAGTGGAGTTTAACATTCTGCTGAGTGGCATGATGGCGATTGGTTGGGCGATGGAGTCCGGGAGGCGTGGCTATGGTTCTTCATCTGGATGAAAAGTTTTTGAGTTTTTTGGCTTGGCTGAGAGCTAAGAGACCGCTCTCTGATTGGATGTTGGGTAGAGTGATCATTGACTCCGATTGGCTGCCCCGGGGGCTGAGATTTAAATTATGGGGAGGAGCACGTCCAGTGGGGAGAGCAGGAGAAAAATATTGACAAAAAATAAAAAGAAAGTTAAATTTTAGCAATTATGGTGTGCAATAAAATTGCACACGAGGAAATAGAATTACGGGGATTATAGGAGTCAAGAAGAATTCTTCTTGGTCTCTTTGTATTTTCATTAGGGGTATATTGAGATAAATTTTGCATATTTATATTATTGGTAGCTTCTAAATCGTTAAAAAAGTTAATAGCAATATTCTGAATGTGAGATTTGAAACTTTTAATCTTAAGAGCATTACGTATGTCGTCATTACGCATGTATCTTATGGCTTTGACGATCATACGTATTAATTATTCAAATAATGAGGTCCTTCTCATTGCGATATCCCTCATGCTTCCTCTGAATGAGACATTAATAAACTATCGATTTATTTGCATGTTCTTAAAAATAAATCCTTTAAATACACAAGTGAATAAATGTAAAATTAAAAAATTTTCCAACTGTAATGTACTGCTTTCGTTAGCATAAAATATCAAATCCTTTGAATTTTTAGAAAAATTCTTGATTAGTAAAACGCAAACAATTAGTTGACATAAGACAAAATTATGACTACACATATCTTTAAGTCAGCAAGGAGCAAATCATTCATGTATCTTGGTAAACTTATTTATATAAGGAAAAAACTATTCTTATTCGTGTTTAATTGTTCTTTTATGACTAATTACAACACATTTATTTCTTACTTTTTCATCTTTCATATAAAAAGGTTATTTTATTAGTTTTATGGATAGAAGTTAAATTTGTTGGCTTCTTATTTTTAAGTTACAATAAATTATAATTCTTTTGATGTATCAGTTAGTATAACATTGCTGAAATTCTAAGATAAATGCTCTGATCTCTGTGTGGTGAAAATAAATAAACTTCAAAAATATTTTAAGAAATATAATGCACGCGTCATTCTAATTCTAAACACAATCTTCCCTTTTAGGACGTATGGTAATACAATAGTTTCCAAATGTGCAGCTCAGAAAAAAAATTAGCCCCAGTCCAAAATAAATCGAAAAATTCACAATAATCGAATTTTCTTTATTAACATAGCAATAAAAACCATTACATTTGAAAATCAATGTAAGATCAATCCCCTCTTCCAATAATTTACACTCAAAACGTGAAAAAGGCCTCCACAGGTATCTGCCGTTTTTTAAGTGATTGATTAGCTTGAACTTATTCACTACTGTGCAATTTTAACTGAGTTGGCCTGATTACAGTTATGTTGTAACCTTTTATATTTATATATTAAATGTGGGAGAAATTATCGCAAGTTCGACTTGCTTGCTGGTCAGGGTGCGAGGGCCCCGCTTGAGGTTGAAGGCTGTGGTGCATTACATCGCTTAGCCCATTGGTAGGTACGCCACTGTGTTCACTAGTACTTTCTGATTCAGTTCTTGATGCACCTACTTGTAGAAATCAAATTTAATTCAGTTGAATAAACTTGCTGATGACTTTTTAAGAAAAAATAAAAAGTCTTCCAAATTTTGATAGAATTTAATTTTTGTTTACGAGATAGAATTATATCTGTAGTACAAATAAGAATATACGTAAAGTAAAATTATTCATTCAGATCTGAACCGAAAACCATTTGTTTTGGCAGAACGGAAACCGGAAGAGAAACGATATTTTTTTATAGTTGAACTGGAACAAAAAAAAATTACGGTTCGAAGTCCTGGCTCTATATGTTTAGAAATCACTTATTCAAAGTATTATTCCAAGAAAAATTAAAAAAAAAAATAGTGTACTCTTCCAGATCTACATTTGATAAAGAATTTGATTTCTTTTAACTGAACAATATTTCGATATATGTAGAAGTCTAATTTTTTTTTTCCAGGAGCTTTTTTTCTTATTTTTAAAGTTAACATTTTTTCCCAGAGTATAATGCGCACTCATGAATTTCGATCTTATTTTCTGTGTTCAAATAGTGCGTTATACGCCGGCTTTTACGGTAATTAACTGTTTCTATAACTGTTACGATTATTTTATTTCAGACATATATGTTTAGTTTGTTGGGTTATAACTGACAAATAATAATTTTTTTAAAAAAATTCTTACATTTTCGTATAATATTAGTGGTGTTTCGAAAATTTACTGAGTGCGTACTTTATACTTCCAACGCCATTGTGCTCATAAATAACGAAATAAAATGGAAAGAAAGTACAAATACATTTTAAAACGATACCAGAACACACGTGAATATAAAGATATATATTTCTCGAAAATTAAGCCCATTTCTGGATATTTTAAAATAAACTTTAAATTACTACTACTATATGTATATATATATATATATATATATATTCTAAGAATGAAAATGTTGGAAAAAGAAATTTTTCTAAATGAGAAAGAGAGATTTCGTTAAATAATTTCTGCTACGTTTTATACTTTCTTGATTATCTCTAATTGTAACTATAAGAAAGTCAATAATTAGTGTGTGAAAATTCTTTTAAAATAATATGCAAAATCTAAATAAGTTTTTGGAAATTATAATTTAATGGCTAATTTTTATTTTTGCTCGAAAACGTATTATTTTATGTGATATTTTCGTATTAATTCTCGAGCAGTAGCTTTACAGGAGGAAACATACTTTAGGAAAGGAGAAAATTGATGTGCTTCGAGTGACACAACATCGATCAGTAAATACTTCTTAAGATGAATCCAAATTCCATTAATGACTATATCTTCATTATACTTGCCAGTTATAAAAACAAACTATTCTCTATAACAAACCCCTGATGAAGGGATTCAAGTGGTACTCTATTTCAGGACTTTTGATTTAAACCCTGAATGAAGATTTGTATGTGTGAGCATGTTAGAAGAGGAAACCTCTAAAATAATTGCAAAAATTGAGAATTATGTGTTGATGATAACTTGAACGAATAATATGGATGTGATGTGGAAGTTAGAACAGTGAGGTGTTTCTTATACAATAGCCACGAATCACTTTATTTATAGTATTTTACTAAAGATAGAAAATAAAAATTTATGTATAAGTTTATTTATATAGTTAAGTTTATAATAGCTAAAATTTTTGCAGTATATTTAATTCTAAAATTTAAAAGGAAACAGAGTATTAGACGAATTTTTTTAGAAATGTGAATAAATGAGTCTTTCACACATACACAAAAAACAAATCACTAATTACAAAAATGAAATTAAGCTAATAATTTAAAATATCACTTGCCTGTACAAATTCATTCTGATATAAGAACGAATTCATTTACCTTTAAAATGTACATTAATATCACCAATAAATATATATTATAAAAAAAAACATAAATTTTCTTTATTTATAAGTGACTTCTTTTTTTCTTACATAAGGATAAAACTCGAAACATGTAATTCATTTTCAAAGTATTATTAATCACAGTAAATGGATTATTAAAAATTATATAACAATTTTTTTATTTGTAATTGAGTTCCTCATTTACTAAGCTCAAATATATATTTCTTCTACAAAATTGAATCCATTAAAAATATTTTGATTTACGTGAATGAAAAAAAGAACCGATTGTTATTTTTACAGTGAAAATTTCATACGCAAGGGAATTTAGCTATTATACTCAAGACACGGAAGAAAAAACTGCCTGAAAAACAATCTCCCAAATTGGGACAAAACTTTTATGTTTCAATGAACCACTAGGGCATAGAAAAATGCTATAACGCCAAACCAGGCAACCCAGATCAATGACGCCATTGCACATTTACCAATGACAAGCAACCTCTTTTCCTTTGACCGTGCCGAAGAGGAATGCCCGAGGGTGTGAGGAACTCAAAAAGTGCTCTTTATTTAACGCTACGCGCTTTTCCTATATGTTTGTTGATGTTGTTCTTGTATCTTAATTTTATCTATTTAAAAACATATGATATCATTGCATTTTTTGTATTATTTTAGAATATATATTTGTTAGGAAATAATCTTAGCAACTCTTTTATATAATTTTTGTTTTATTCTAATTTATTTATCTAATTAGGTAATTGTCTACTTCCGACTAGTGTTAGCTGGCATATTTATTTATCCTAGTTCGGTTGGATCCTAGCATTTATTTATAGTTCATGGTAATCTTAGGTATGGCTCTTAGTTATTTTAGTTCTTAATTAATCAAGTAGTTATTTATTATATAGTTTTGCGCAAGAATGGCTGACAGTATAGAATTAAAACTACTTTTTTAAAATTGTATGATTATTGAATAACTGACAATTTCTTTAAAAAGAGCTTACACCTATTATTATACAACAGTGTCAGTTAGGTGTGAATAATATGAAAAATGTCTGTTTGTAATTTTAGTTAATAATTCAAAGTCAGGAGAGAATATATATTCTGAATTTTTTCAGTTTGATGATAATTTGTGGGAGGAATGTTTACAAAAATTAAAGAAATGTTTCTTTGATTTTTACCTTCCACACACAAATTATCGATTTCTAAATTATTTATAATTATTCTTTGCTGTTAAAATTTAATGTCATTTCTTTCTTTAAATTAAAATACAATATTCTTAAGGGGAATGAAACCATTACAAAAGGGGTAACAATTTTTAGAAATGATTACATTTAATTTGATATGTTACCTTATATTTTTTAAGTACATATCAAACTTGCAAAAAAGTTTATTTCTTGAAGCCTGTGTACATAGATTAGTTAATATGAAAGTTTTAGATAAATGAAGAGAATTACCTTTTGGTAAAAGTGTTTTTTTTTCCATCTTTTTTTTTTTTGAAATCTCAGTGGCTATTTAAGAAGTAAGTATTTGTTTATCCATGATTTAACTATTTTCCTTTTTTGCACAAATCCTTAAAATAGTTTAATTCCTGAAAACGCAGTATTATGCATGTAAAGGTAATTAAGGATGTGAGTATATGATTCATATATATGTCTTCTGTGATGAAAATTGAATTTTTTTTTACAACTTCATGAATTGCAAATATTATAATAGCATGGCTTACCAATGGGGACATTAAACACTCTATGTGAAGCATTATAAGTGTCAGACATTTGAAATAATCCTGTAATTTTGGTTTGATTTATCAATACTATAGGAAGTTCTTAATTTTTTCCCCTTTGTACTTATATGCTGCTAGCTGATAAACCTGTTCTTCACACAGGTGTGAATTTATGTATAAATGTTATGCATGAAATTTCTCTCCCCCCCAGTACTTCATTATTTAGACATGGTAAATAACAATTTTCTAAAGAATATATTATATTTACTCGAATTTACCTACCTACACTTAAAATTCAAATGAATATTTTATTTCACTGTGGAACAGTTATTTGTTGAAAATGAATTTTTTGTTTACACAATGTATTGCATATAAATACTTTATATATATTTTGTACAATATTATGTAGCATTTAAAGATATTTGAAAATGTTTCTAATAAAATAACATTCCTATCTTTGACTGTCTGATTTACTTAGTAATTATCCTTTAAAAATGATTGTATAAAGTAATAAAAGAAAATACTATTTCACTATTAAGTTAAAGAAATGAATCATATTAATATAAACTTCACCTTTATATCTCGGCTACTAAATATTTCGCATGGATATGCGACACTTGGATCACAAATTCAGATTATTAATGTGAGTATGAACTATGTTAAAAATTTACATTACAAATTCAATAATTTTTTTAATTGCCTTTGTATAAAGTGCTTATAACATGTTGAACAACTTGCTTTAAATAATTGTATAATAAGGAATATTTCATCAGAAAAAATGCTATAATTTTCACAAATTCAATTTAATTTCTTATTGAATTGCATACTTCTTTAAGCTATTGTTTATCTCGTATTAGATAGAGTTAATATGAAAGTTTTTGATTAATTATAAATATTTATCCTTTGATGAAAATAAATCTTATTTTTATAACACAATGAATTGCAAATCAGATAGAAACAATATAATACAATATGGAAATAAATAGTTGCATACAATTTCCATTCACAATTTCTACTAGTTATGTCTCTTGACCAGACATTTATGTTTAGTGTTAAACACTTGAGTTCCATTTCATGCAAACTTAAAACTTACTTGGAGAAATGTATTGGCATTTTTTATTTTATTATCACTAATATGTATCTAAAGTGTCCTTTTATGTATAATTATACTTTTAAAAAAAGAAATTGATCATTATAATGCACAAGAGCCCAAAATTTGTCATCGAAACATATGTCACACAAAAATATCAGTGGTTTTGACCAATTAACCTCTTAACAATAATTTTGAAAAAAGATTATCTGCAATTCTCTTCGATAACTATCGTAAAATTGATCAAAGTACTCTTCTTAGGTCAATATTTGCAACAAATTTATTCAGGACTTATATCATGAGATTTATTTTTGCAAAAGTGTAAAATAAATCTAATCTCTATAATGATAAATCTACAAATTGTGCAATAAATGCATATTTGTTATACATATGTAGTAAAAAAAATTTTATATGTGTGAGGCAGGTTTTTATACCATACAGTCAAACTCTGAAAAACATATGTGTTGATACCACGCAAATATATTGCAATTTTTATTTTTTTCTAAAAGAATTATGAATTCAGAAATGACTTTTTTTATTTTGGTCATGTAGGAGTGTGTGAGCAGGACTTTTATATTTAATATTTGGACACAAATTTATATTCTACTATATACACATTCTAATTTAAAAATTTTAATGCCTTAATTTATTACCATATTTGGAATTCAATTCTCGATAAATCATATATTTTACCTTAAGTAATGCAGCGAATAAAGATTTTTAAAATGTAGCACAATTTTTTTTGTTTAATTTTACAAATTGTAAATTATAATTTTGATTTCTAATGTTTGAAAGTGGTTCTTATTTCATCAACTAGTATAAACATTAACAGAGCTGTAATAAATTAAGATATTTTTCCATTTCTTTATTTTTTCTTTTTCCCTGTAATATTGTAAAATTACTAAGTAAAATAAGTTTTATAAAATATATACTTCTTTTTGATATATGTATGGTTACATATCAGATTCTTGTGTTCTAATTTTATATAATTAAATGCTGAACTACCTCTGTTAACTACTCTGAAAATGTGTAAAATAAGTAAAATTTAAGTTAACTAAACATAATGTGTTCTCAATATAACTTGATATAAAATAAACAAATATTTGCTTTTGAATATTAAAATTCTTTGTAGAAGTAAGTCTACATCTATCCAAAATCCTTTTTGAAGAAGTTTCATTTGTCTTACGGTGTTGAAAACATTATTCAAAGAGTGGTCAAACACATAAACATTGGGAAGATAGTATATAATCCTCATGCTTCATCATGCTATCAAAGCACTTAGATTTGTTATAATGATATTAAAAAATGATTTTTTCTTTCTAATTATCCTTTCTATAACTGAACGAGCAACCATTTCAGCAAAATAAGATATTTTAGAAAGTAAAATGTATATCTTTAAGAACAAAATAATCGTACGCAATATTAAACAAACGACGCCATATTCACCGGTTGACGGAATCACGTGATCGTGAGGTCACATGAATTTAGTCCATTGCGTCATCCTATTTGCATAAACTTAATGGGATTTTATCGCTTTTATGATTTCTTAAATGTGAAACATTCTTGGGGGGGAGGGAAAAGTAAAAAAAAAAAGAGAAAAAAAAAAAAAAATACATTTTAAAATAATTTTTTTTAAATCTACAAAAAAAAATTTGTACTTTTCCGTTTCGCGGGTGTAAAAGCGCCAAGTAGGCTTTACTGGAGACGCAACACACATTAAGAAACTGTTATAAATGTTAAATGCCAATGGTTTTTCATCTCTTCTTTTTGCATCGTGAAAAAGTAGTAACTGATAAGAAAAGCTTACGACTTGTTTTGAAAAAGTGGTAGTAAATAGTTACAAGCGGGAATACTCCGTTAGGCATCTGTTGTATCATTCTTGGTGACTTTATCGCTTGAGCCGGCAAAACGGAAAAGTGCCAAAAAATTTTGTAAAAGAATTATTTATATATTTTTTAAAATTTTGGAAGAAATAAATGATTTCTGTAAAAATTTCAAATCGTTTAAAGAATATTATTGTGATAAAGGGTACAATATGTTAGAACACCAATAAAAAATTGAATTTTTTAAACATGGGTTTTCTTTCTCAAACTTCACACTCTGCGCAACAGAAGTTTTTTTCTCTAAATTTCAGGAGTGAAAGGGAACGTTGAGACGAATTGGATTTATTCAAGAATTAGTTTTAATAATCTAATTTTTCGAAGGAATAGTTTAATCTGTTGATTTCAATATTCAACTGTTTCACGTTGTAAACCAAACTCGCAGCCCACAACGGACATTTTTGCGGGCCTGGCCAATATATCGGCACACACAATATAATATATAAAATAAAATAAAATCTTCCGAAATTAGAAAGAGACGCCAAGTGTCGGGACATAAACATTAAATTTTTCTTGTTCTTTTATAAACGTTTATTATAATGTATTATTCGAAATAAACTCAAGTTTCTGTGAACATTGATTTTTTTTCGGCTTGTCTAAAGTAAAACCTTGTTTGTTTGACCCAAGTTAGCTTTTGAGTTTGACACCCATGTTGTAAACAATTGGAATTATGAGAAAGATTTAACTCGTTAAATAATTCGTTTTAATCAATTAATTTTTATTAATTATAATTAAATTGCCGTATTGTCATGCAAAACAATCACGCATAGAAAATTTCAGTTGAATGTGAGAAGAAAGCTCTCTCTCTCTCTCTCTCTTTTAGTGTTTTGATAAAGACACAATTACAATGTGATTAGGAAAAAACCCATTAAAAATAATGCATTTTTGATGCCTATAAATATAGATTAAAACCACTTTCAAAATTTAGGAAATAACTTTTATAATTCTTATAAAGATATCCACGGATTTTTCCCCATTTGAAATAAAAAGAATAACATACAACTGTTGCTAAAATAACTAAATGGACTGTAAATTTAACAATTTTCGATAAACAAAATGGATCCCAACCATATGGGATCGCCACACTTTTTGAACTGACTACAAAAAGTTTACAACATTGGCTTGGAGCAATCTATACAAAGAATTCTAGCCAACAACCTGCCCCGCCTTGTAATAACGAAGGATCATTCAACACGTTTACATTATAGAAATATTACTAAAAGTTACAATAATAGAGTAAGAATACATGGGAATAACAATTAAAATTCAATTTAATATATATAAAGATACAATAATATTTATAAATACAATTATGATGACAAATTTAATTTATGTATGGTAAATTGGCAATTTTAGTAACTGGTATTTTATAAATTCCCTGTTTATCCTTTAAAGTTACTACTCTGACTATGTTATCCTTACCAGGGTGCAATTTTAAAATTCGTGCCAAATGTCATTTTAAAGTATCTGAATTCTCTGAAGGTTTGACTAACACCAAGTCCCCTTCTTTGAAACCTACATTGCCCTTACACCAATGGGTCCCTGTTGCAGTCTATTTAAATTTTCTGAATACCATTTGTGCCAAAAATGTTGGTAATCTTTTGTACCAACTGCCATCGGCTTAATCTGTTTATGGGGATCTCAGTGTAATCAGGATCAGGTACTACAATCAATGATGATCCAACTAGAAAGTGTGCAGGAGTTAAAGTTTCAACATCGTTCGGATCATTAGAAAGAGGACAACTTGGTCGAGAATTAAGAACCGCTTAATCCACTATCATCTAAAAAGGGATGTAAGTTTAAAACTTATATGAGTTTGGAAGAGGAATTCCCTTTTCTAAATATTGAATTTCATTAGAAAATGAAGTTCTTTTGTGACGGGGTTCTATCGCGATTTCCACTAATTGTCCTCTTGGGATTCTTTGGGGCCAGAATGTCAATTTTTTCCAACCAACTCAAGAAGAGAACCTGTGTATGCAAATTAGTAATCATATATATTGGAAGGGTAGCATTCGCGAGAGTCGCTAAGTGGAGAAGTAATGCTAGAGGTAAGCTAATTGAAGTGAGCTAAAAGTCTAGAAGAGGATTCTTAATTTTGGGAATTGGCCTAACAGTGCCGGTGTAGATAAGTCAAAAGTGGGTCCGAGATCAACGGAGTGCAGCGACCTTACAGCTCAACATAACGACTCCAAAACTGAACTGAATTGATCTGTTATTATTGTAGTGTGCCTGGTTCACCATGTGTTGTAGTTTTTGAAAGTTTACCTCTTAATTGCTCATTTAATCTTTAAAGTTAATAAATGTTATTGTTATTTAATTCAACCGTGTTGTAGTGAAGAATGTCTAACCACGCAACGCGGCAGTGGTGACCCCTTTTGGACTTAAAAACACGTAAGCTATTCTGTTCTACTGGCGAATGCAATACAAATTCTTCTACTACGGATGATCAGTACGTAGCGAAAGATTTTTTTTCTCCTTCTCCTCAAGGCCCCTTGAAGCATCTGCTCGGAGATTCGTTTCGCTTCCTGCTTATTCAACAATATGACTAGTGAAACCGTTGAAGTTGCTCGTATTGCGTTGCGGCTGCCGCCGTTTTGGAAATCCAACGTTCGTCTATGGATTGCGCAATGCGACCATGCATTCACATTCAGTGGTATCTCCAGTGATGATACTAAGTATTCTGCTTTGGTTGCGAACCTGGATGCTGAAACTCTCTCCTACGTGTCGGACATTGTGTTAAGCCCTCCGAACAGTGACAAATATCACACTCTCTCGCAGCGGCTCATCACCCAATTTAGCGACTCGGAGACTCAAAAAATTAAGAAACTGCTTACTGACCTTCAGCTAGGAGATGAGAAGCCCAGCCACCTGTTGCGAAAAATGAAAGAGCTGTCTAATGGCCAACTTCAGGATGACTTTCTGCAAAGTTTGTGGCTTCAAAGAATGCCACCACATATCCAGACTGTTTTGTCTGCATCCTCAGAGTCTTTGGATAAACTGGTTATCATCGCTGATAAGGTTTCTGAGGTTGTTGGTGCGTCCTCGACTATCTGTGCGGCCCAAACTGTTCCTCCACCATCCCAGTCATCTTCATGCAGTGCTCAGCCAACCATGGACTCTCTCGCCAGGCAGATCCAAGAGCTGTCTCTACAAGTTGCTGAACTGACAAGAGAGCGCAATTCCTCTCGCCACCAACGATATAGTTCTGACCGCCGGAGATCACATTCACACTCTAGGAGTGTCAATAGAGAAAGTGGCATCTGCTACTATCATCGCCGTTATAAAGAGCAGTCCCGCAAGTGTGTTTCACCTTGTGCATTTGTGCAAAAAAAAAAAAAACGAGTAAGCTCTGTCATAGCTGGAATGGCAGAGCCCTCGAAACATACCAGCCGGTTATTTTTATTAGACCGCAAATCTGGCCAGAAATTCCTCATAGACTCTGGAAGTGAAATCTGTGTCATCCCACCTTCTCCAACTATGAATAAATCACCTCAGTCTAACTTCTCCTTATTTGCTGCTAATAATACCAAAATTCCAGCCTATGGTATGGTCCGTAAAGAACTGAACCTGGGTCTGAGGCGACCTTTTATCTGGACTTTCATAATTGCTGATGTATCATCTCCTATAATTGGTGCTGATTTTCTAAAGCACTTCAACCTTTTAATCGACCTTAAGAAAAAAAAGGTTGGTGGATGTGGAAACTTCTCTTTTCACTTCTTGTGTTTTTTCAAATATTGTACAGCCCTCAATCCTCACTGTAGATGCAAACATTAGTTTTAAAAACATCTTATCGGAATATCCAGACCTCAGCAACCCTTCTTTAATTTCCAAATCAGCATCACATGGCACAGTCCACCATATTATTACTACTGGCCCACCAGTCACTGCCAGGCCTAGAAGGCTACACCCTAAACTGTATGATGCAGTGAAGGTAGAATTTGAATTTCTTCTTGCTCAAAGCATTATTAGACCTTCCAAAAGTCCCTGGAGTTCTCTTCATGTTGTGCCCAAATCTGACTCTACAATTAGACCTGTTGGGGATTACAGGCAGCTGAATTCTGTTACTGAGTTCGACAGCTACCCCATGCCTTATTTGAATGACTTTGCTCATGCACTACATGGCAAGAGGATATTTTCCAAAATAGACATTTTTAAGGCATTCCACCAAATCCCTATAGCTGAGTGTGATATTCCTAAGACAGCTGTAACAACTCCATGGGGTCTTTACGAATATACCCATTTGTGTTTTGACCTTGTGAATGCACCGCAAACCTTTATGCGATTCATGCATGAAGTACTAAGAGGACTTCCTTTTGTTTTGTCTACTTGGATGATATTTTGTGTTACTCAGAAAATGCCGAGGAGCATCGTTCTCACTTAAGAACTATATTCCAAAGACTGAGCTCATATGGTTTAAAACTAAATTCATTAAAACTACTGTGTATTTGGTGTGACTGAACTCATTTTCCTTGGCCACTTTATCACCCTGATGGCATTAAGCCATTGCCTGACAAAGTTCAAGCAGTTCTTGATTACAAACAACCAGAGACTGTTGGCTCTCTGAGAAAATTTTAGGACTGTTAAATTTTTATAGACGTTTCTTGCCCAAAGCAGCTGAACAACAGTATCTTTTAAGTGAATTTTTAAAAGGTTCTAAAGGTAAGAAGGACTCAAAAGCCTTTAAACTGGTCTTCTGAGGCAATTACAGCATTTCAGAGGTGTAAACAAGCTCTTGCTGATGCTGCACTTCTTGCTCATCCTTCACCTTCTGCCCCGCTTGCTCTTCATGTGGACGCCTCTGATTATGCCATAGGAGGTGCACTTCACCAAGTTGTGGACTCTGAGCTACAGCCATTGGCTTTCTTTTCCAGAAAACTTACTTCATCTGAAAAGTCTTACAGTGCCTACGACCGTGAACTCCTTGCTATCTACTCGGCTATCCGACACTTTCGGTATATGCTGGAAGCTAGAGATTTCACAGTGTTTACTGACCACAAGCCCCTCACTTATGCTTTTAGGCAAAAAAGTGACAAGTGTTCTCCACGGCAGATCCGTCAGCTGGATTTCATCTCTCAGTTCACCACAAATATTGTACACATTCCAGGATCTGACAATATTGCTGCTGATGTTCTCTCTCGTGTTTCTGCAATCACCTTCCCAAGTCAAATTGACTATGACTGTATTGCTGAGACACAACAGACTGATCAGGAGCTTCACACCCTAATAGCATCTGGAACTTCCTTGGAACTCAAAAAGGTAACTTTTCCCAATTCGTCTACTGAAATTATGTGTGATCTATCAACGGGCACAGCCAGACCCTACATCCCAAAACAGCATCGCCGAGTTGTTTTCTCTGCTATGCATAATTTATCCCATCCTGGCATACGTCTATCAGTGCATTTGATGAAGCAGCGTTTTGTTTGGCCATCAATCTCATCAGATGTAGCTAAGTGGGCAAGACACTGCCTAGCTTTCCAAAAATCTAAAATTCATCGTCATACTAGATCACCTCTTTCATCATTTCAAGAACCTTCCCAACGTTTTGATCATGTTCATCTGGATCTCATTGGACCTCTACCTCCATCAAATGGCTACACCTATTGCCTGACAATGATTGACCGTTTTTCGAAATGGCCAGAGGCCCAACCTCTCAAAGACATAACTGCTGAGACTGTGGCTGAGGCCTTCTTTTCCTCTTGGGTGTCTCGCTTTGGAACTCCTGCAATTCTCACAACCGACAGGGGCAGGCAGTTTGAGTCCTCGCTCTTCAAAGCTCTTAGCAAACTACTTGGTGTTCAGAAGTGTCGTACAACTGGATACCACCCTCAAGCTAATGGGATGATCGAAGAATTGCACCGCCCATTGAAAAGTGCAATTAAATGTCATGCTACTGAGCGTTGGACAGAAGTACTCCCTATCATCTTACTAGGTCTACGAGCTTCTCTTATAAAGAAGATATCCTGTGTACCCCAGCTGAATTAGTTTTTGGAACCACTATTCGACTGCCAGGGGAGATGTTTGACTCTTCCAAGCCAGACGATGATGTTGTGAATTTTGTTTCGAAACTCAAGTCTCACATGCAATCACTTCACCCTAAACCACCAAAACACCATGGCAAACGTCCAGTTTTTATCCATCCAGGACTGTTGGAAGCAACACATGTTTTTCTTCGCCGAGACAGGTTACGTCGTCCACTTCAACAACCCTATGATGGCCCTTTCAAAGTCTTACAAAGGAAGGATAAAGTGTTTTTCCTTGACATCAATGGTAAACGGGTATCTGTATCTATTGATAGATGCAAACCTGCCTTCTTTCTTAACACTGAGGACTTGCAACTACCTCAAACCAAGAATGAAACACCTGCTACTGTGGAACCTAATGCAACAGCTTCAACACCTGCTACTGTGGAATCTGATCCAACAGCTTCAACGCCTACCCAGCCATCTACACGTTCTGGTCGCAAAGTTCATCTTCCAACTAGGTATCGTTGACACTGGAAGGGGAGTATGCAGCGACCTTACAGCTCAACATAACGACTCGAAAACTGAACTGAATTGATCTGTTATTATTGTAGTGTGCCTGGTTCACCATGTGTTGTAATTTTTGAAAGCTTACCTCTTAATTGCTCATTTAATTTTTAAAGTTAATAAATGTTATTGTTATTTAATTCAACCGTGTTGTAGTGAAGAATGTCTAACCACGCAACGCGGCAGGAGCATTGCCTAAGCCAGAGCCAGCCTGATTAAAGGTGGAATAGAGGATTTAGGGACCTTAGCTGTTTACTCAGGAAACAGCGGTAAGTTAGTTAATCTCAACTATAAGGATAGCGCGGTTACTCTTAGATTAGGAATTAATATATAAATATATCGATTCACAGTTGTTAAGTGCGCTAATTATCAGTAATACGTTTACCGTACTTGATTAGCATTCTCTAGACTAGTATTGTGTTGTATATATATAAATTAATATCAGAACAAACTGATTTCACTAGGATTGAGTTTAGTGGTACTTCATTCATTCCCTTAGGTGTAGGTCGCGGAGATAGTGGAGAGAGGGTGTCCCCAACGGTGGGGGCACCCAACTAGATTTGCTAATGGGCATTTAAATTTCTCTAACCCCGAGGTGGGAGGGGCATCAGGTTTCAGAGTTTTGCCGGAACTTTATTTTTCTGTGTCCGAAAACGTTGAGGAATTTTTGGAGGGTGTTGAGAACAATGTGAAATTTTTGGAGATACCAAGTAATTTGACATGTGCGTATTTGAAAGGTCATCTCCTGGGTAGAACGAAAGATTGGTACGAGATTTTTGGGTCTACGTTAGTGCAAGACTCGGCCACGGACTTCGCGCAATTGAAAGAGGCGTTGAGCAAAAATTTTCTGGTAGTTCGGAATAGGAAGGACTTAGAAGTAAAATTCTACTCGACGCATCAGAGTAGGGGTCAGGAGCCGACTGACTTTATTTACGATTTGTTAAAAGTCCTTAAAGAACTCAGACTTAAAATGTCCGAAGAGGCTTTAGTGGAGCATATATTTATTCAACTCGAGCCTCAGGTCCAAGATTATGCGGAGGTTCGAAACCCGACCACTACGGCTAAGTTATTGCAAGTGATGTCAAAGTTTGAAGAAAGGTATCCATGCAAGGAAAAGCAGGGTTCGAGAAGTAATGGGATTGGGATGTGCGTCGGATGCCTAACGACGGCAGAAGATAGAAAAATTGGAGGGATGAGGAAGTAGTACATAGACCAAATGATAGAAGGAATAGTTATAGAGGTAATTACAAGAATGGTTCTCAGAGGAGTCAGAGTAACCAAAGGTTTGAGAGCAGAAATAGATTCGATAGGGAACATAAATGGTTCAATAATAATTTCAAGTATCAGTCTAGAAATAGGGGTCCGAGTGAAAATTCTAGTTGAGGGGACCGAAGACATGGAGGTAGGTTAAATATTTTGAAAGTTCAAGATGATCAATTACAATCGGTAGAGGATATTCCGATTAGACTTTCAGCTATATGCAAGTCTCCAATGGAACTTCTGTATGTTACTTGTTATGGTGAGAGTATTTAGTTTAAAAGTAGGAAGTTTAAGCTTAAATAATTATAAAAATTAAAATTAAATTTAAGTTCCCAATGAGAAATAAGCTAAATTTAAGCCCTAAGTCTTTTGGCTTAGGGGAAATTTATAAAATCGTGATCAAGAAGCGCTCTAGGGCGCTTTTGAGACGAGGGCACTGCGGGATCGTATGCAGGCTGGTTACTAATTAGTTCATTGGGAACGTTAGGAAGTTTATCAAAGAACCTTTTAGAAAGGTCCTTTATATGAGGTAAAAATGGTTTAATTTTTAGATCACGATATATGACCTCATTACATATGAACCAGGGAGCATTAACAATTTGTCTCAAAAATGAGTTCGTCAGCGTGTGTAATTTCTTAAGATGACACATGCCAGCGGATCCAAAAATTTGCGATCCGTAACACATGACCGGTCGGATGATAGATTTGTAGAGCAAAACTTTGTGCCGGATCGCGCAAGTTTACTCCTTCTGGAGATGAGCTTTTTAAGCATAGCATGAACAGCGATCGCTTTTTTGCGAGTCTGTTCGATATGATAGGCAAAAGTTAATTTTGCTTCTAGAAACAACCCTAGGTATTTTGCAACATTTACCCAGGGGACGGGTTGGCCAAAAATAGTTACGGGAGTGAGTCCAACGGGGAGTTGGGATCTTCTCGTAAACATGAGGCAGGCACTTTTAGATGCGTTAACTTTTACTTTCCAGTCATTGAGCCAGAGTTCAAGCAAGAAAATATAGTGTTGCAGATTAGAGATTACAACGGAAAAAAATCTTATTCTGCGAAATAACGGCAGTATCATCAGCGAACATTGCTAAATGCGATGAATCAGTTTGCGGGATGTCATTTACGTACAGAGTGAAGAGCAGAGGCGAACTTAGACTACCTTGCGGTAGGCCGCTTCTGATTGGTCTAGGAGAGGAGAGAATCCTGTCAGCTCTCACTCTAAATGATCTATTGGATAGGAAGCTATGAATGGACTTGATCAATGGAGCCGGAAAATCAAGTCGTATGAGCTTGATTAATAAGCCATCATGCCAAATTTTATCGAAGGCTTTGGCTATGTCCAGAAAAAGTATACCCGTGGCGTCGTGTTTTTCGAAGCCGCTATGAATCAACTCCGTTACTCTGAGCAGTTGGTGAACTGTAGAGCAATGGGGGCGAAAACCGCACTGCTGCGGTATAATCATATTAGAAACAGCGCAGTGTTGATTCAGGCGCCGAAGAAGCACAAATTCATATGCTTTGCTCAAGCTACTTAGCAATGAGATTGGACGATAATTTTGAGCTAATTCCGGATTTTTATCCGGTTTTAGTATGGGGATAACCACGGCTGTTTTCCTGGAGTCTGGGAAGTAGTTATTTTTAAATAGCTGGTTAATCAGCAGGGTAATAAATAATAGAAATTTAAGGGGAAGATTTTTAATCATACGATTTAAAATTTGATCAAGTCCGGGGGATTTTTTGGGCTTAATTCTCTGTACGTAAGTTAAGACTTCCGTTGGCGTGGTCGGTTCAATTTCTTGAACGTGGGGAGTACCTATGAAGTTTTCAACTTCCGCGTGTATGCGTTGATCGAAATCTTCTCGACCAGCGACGTGGTTGGGTTCGAATTGCTCTTGCAAACTGTCTGCGATAACCTCCGCCTTTTCAATAGGGGTACATCAAATGAGCTCCGAACATGTCTTTTCATCAAGTATCATAAAATTCAAATGTCATCTATCCGTTTACCAATTTAGGTAAATAAAAAGTAATAATTCATATAGCTTTTAATAACTGCTCTATAAATCTGTAAAAGGTGAACGTGCGAGATTTTATTGAAAAGTTACTTATGATCATTAATATAAGTAACCTACATTCATTAAGAGAAAATAAGCTAGATTCTTCACTTTTACTTGTTTTTATTCTTAAATAATTCAACAATTAAATGTGTTTGATTTAATGTTACAACTTTCTTTCCTAGTCACTCAAATTATGAAATGTTTTTTAAATTTTCATAACTAAATGTCTTTTCTGTTTATCATACAAAAGTTGAACACAACACGCATACTAATTTAAGTGTTTTCCTTCACAGTTGGAAATAATCGACATTAATAGGTCAGAGTTACTAAAGTATGAATTTTCGCAAATGTCTGTTAATTATGCATAAATCCCTTTACAACTGGATAATTTAAATCTTAAGAGTGACGCCAGTTGAGTCGGAACACCAAGAAAGTTATAAAAGCATTTTTTTGCAACACTTTTACAATTCGTAGGTAAACAAACGCATCAACTCTCTTCTCACGACGCTGAAGGTACCAAAAGTTCGGGAATCCGTTTGAACCATTTATATTCCGATATTGCAATTAGTTAAAAAGATATCAATTAAAAGCCTTAAAACGCATACTTATTTTATCCCTGATGGCGGCATTTTTTACCACTGTGCGGTTTTACGGAATGAGTTTAACGAAGTTGCAATTTTTCCGACGTTTTTAAAATACGATCCATTTTTTTTATGATACTCAGACAAAAAATAATTTCAGAATCAGAAAGATCATTTACTTCGCCACGATACGGTATAATTTATTTCATAAAATAATGATATTTTCTAAAATGAGTCAAAATTGATGTTTTTATGAAAATGATTTCTAAATCGTTCCCTTTGCATTTTCTTTCTCGTTAATGAAATATTCTACACTAAAAAAGTTCACGCTTTTCTCTTTTATATAATATATATCACCAGTCATTTAAAAATAAAATGTCAAAAACTTTTTACGATTATTAAAAATATACTCAAAATTTTATTTAACGGGACATGGTACGATTTACACTAAAATTTTTAATTTAAGGATTTTCAAAATTTTTTTGGTTGCCTCCTATGTGCGTATACTATGTAAAATAGATTTATGCTCAAAATCTCATAAAAAGCTAACCATTTAATATTTTAAGGAAAAAGCTTAAAATTTTTGAAGTGTTCAAAATGCTACTCCTACAAAAATTTACATACATGCATGAAATTTGATTTACAAATACATCAAACCTCGTATAACAAAACCTGGTTTGGGTTTTGCGATAACATGATTCGTATTCGTACACAATACTTCTTTTTATAAATGCTTATTGAAAATTTCTGAAAAAAAGTATTAATTCTGAGTTCAGTTATTTTTTAAAAAATAAGTATTGCTTTGATTCAAAAATGCATACTAACTTTAGTTATGTGTGCTATTAGCAATAGGTAAAAAAAGTTCAAAGTATTAGGCACAATAGAAAAAAAGCCTTAGCATTTTAAATGAAGACAAATGAGTTATTTTATCTTTATGAGATAAGTCCGTTTAAAGTTTTGATTTTCCATAGGAATGTGAATAAAAACCAACATAAAAGCTATAATAATTCTGCGTTTTTTAAGTTTAGAGCTTTCAAATTTTGTGAGGTAAAAGAAATATTTATAAAGAATAATTTAGGCTAAAAAAAATTAGATTTGATTTTGTTAATTGAGTCGCACCGTGTCCCTTAAGTACTTCTTTATTTATAAAAATAAACTCACAAAACTTTTTTTCCATGCGTAGAATTATATTATCCGTACAAAGATTGAAAAAAAGTGTTTTTTCCCCAGAAATATTTAAGCATTATTTTTGTTACATTTTTTGTTTAAAAATTACCGTTGTTTGCAATCGATATATGAAGTTTGAAGGCATTAACTTAAAAATGAAGCCTGAAAAAAATTAAAACTTTAACAAATAATGCAATTTTACAATAGCAAAGGGTTTGGCAGGGAAACCTCTTTGGTACCAAATGACTCTTTTACTCTGTGCCCGTCACGTTTGATGAAAGGTTACACTAGAAAAGAAAATGCATCTATAAATATTGAAAATCACCAGATTTGGCGAAATTGAATATGTCTTCCTTTTACTTTAAAGGTCTTTTCATTCTTTTCTTCCTGAAGATTTCGTGGCGCGATAGGTTAGTGCTTGATTACTACAGTTTGTAATCGGGTTCAAAACAACATCATCGCTTAATTTTTATGATTTTTTAAAAAATTCTCAAAATTTTATTCATGCATTTAATAACTTCAGCAGCAATTTTGTAATTGGAAAGATAATTTATTTCGTCATGATACAGTATGTTTTTTTTTACAAAATAATGATACTTTACAAATTTTATGATTTTTTCCAAAGTAAATCAATATCGATGTGTTTATATGAAAATGATTTTTAAGAAACTCATACTTTGATCTTTTAAAGTTAGTGATTTAAAAAATAAAATGTCGAAAACTTTTTTTTACGAATTTTTAAAAAATACTCAAATTTTAAATATTTATATAACTAGTTATCAAATTCAAATTTTTTATAACTTCCTCATTTATAAAAATAATTGCATGAAACTTTTTTCCCGTGTGTCTAACATTTCAAAAAATGCTCACACACACAATTTTAATTCAACATTTAATATAGTTGTGATATTTTGTAATTATAAAAATTTCTACTTTCTTCAACATACAACTATTTTTAGACAGGTACATTTTCGTTTCCGGGGCCCAAAAAGTTGCAAAAGTGAGTGAGTGAATATTTAAGTCTCACTACTAGCACCCAGCTCTCTAAACTACCATACCACACCAACACTAGGACATTTAAACTCTCGACAGACTCAACACGGGTAGTCAAAACTTTAAAAGGGCAGTAATAATTAATGGTGGAAAATTACCACACGAATATTTTAATGACGTTAATATAGAAATCACACACACATACCAGGAATGGCTGATAGCGAGAGGGGAACTTCCAAGACAATGTGTTATGCATTTAAAAATGTTCTGAAAGAAAAAATAAAATAAAGCTGTCTGACAAAGAAAAGAAGCGGAAAAATTTCGAAACAGAGAATTTCAAGTTATACACTCGGTAAAAACTCAAGCAATGCCGGGCTAAACGGGGGAGAGTCATTTTGAAAAAGAGTACTAGAAGTGCTGATTTTGTGAAGGAAAGGGAAAATTTATTAAAGTAGAGAGCCATGCAGCTAGTTATTCTATACCAGTACACATATGATGCACATAGTTAATGATTATTTCCACACCTTATTCTTTTTAACTTAATTTAAACTAAATGTCAATAGTAATAATCGTAAAAGCAAACCCATTAGAAAATTAAAAAGTCTGAAATTAAATTCAATTGAAATATATATAACCTCTGACAATAAAGTTCAATGAATGAAGTCAGAACTGCTGATCTGGCGAAACAAAATGCTGCACATACATAGCAGAAGGTGTACACCATCTGCTACCCCTTCCCTTGTTCAAATGAGCGTCGTTTGGTTCTTGTTTAGTGCACTGGTTCTTAACTATGAACAGGAAAATGAACAAACAAAAGATCAATTTAAAGTTTTTTTTAAAGCTTAACAAGACACTGACAGAAACTTATATGATGCTGGTATATGTTTATGAAGATCAAGCACTGTCCATGAAGTGTGTGTACAAGTAATTGGCCCGTTTTCGAGAAGGCCGGGAGAGTGTTTCTGACAACCCCCTTAGCGAAAGACAGACGACCTACGTCAGTGACGAAAACATTGAGAAACTGAGTACATTAATAATTGTGCGCATGATAGCTGGACAATGAATGTTGCAAGGTACATTGAAATTTTAACCCTTACAACCACAGTATACAGAAGGTTCATGGTTTTTTGTTCACGGCAATGCTCGCCCTCACACAGCCAATATCATCAAACAGTTTCTGACTAAAAAGGGAGTGGTGCAAATTGAACATGCACTGTTCTTGCCAGATCTCAATCCTCCTATTCAAACTCTCTTTGAAAGGAAAGAGATTTGACGATAATTCTGACATCCAACGAAATGTGACAAGGCTTTTGAACTCCATCTCAAAAGAAGACTTTGCAAAGTTTCCAGGATATGTATAGCAGATCTCAGTGGTGCATAGTTATGGGAGGTGACTATTTCAGACAGTAAGGTAACTTTCATTAATATTTCAGGACTATTCATCAAACTTTACTGACAGGGAAAAAAAAGGCTGCATAGTTATTTTACATTAATAATATATAATATAATTTCAGCATTACATACAATTTAAACAGAATTAATTTTTTAAAATATTTACTGGATTAAAATTTGTATTAATTCTTGTGTTTATGGTTTCTAAAAATTAATTTTTAATGGAATGGATTAAATTTTGGGGAAAAAAGCTTGGTTGACAACAAGAATAAATTTAAATTATTGTAATTACTATTAATACTAGACAACATTAGGCCTATTCCTATGAAAATACTTTTCAGTTGTTTTACAATAAATAGAGTGAAACAGCGTTCATAAAGAAGGAGTTCAAAACATTTAAATGAAGCAACACGGAAGACCGAAGGCACCAATTATTTAATGAACTAAGCACATAATACTGACACAAACATACAGCACACATTTTAAAGATGAATTTATATATAGTGATTTTTTAATATGAACTGAACACAAATAATGAAAGGCATACAGCAACAATTTTCATTCTTATATATCAGGAAAGAGTAACAACACAGATAAAAATAATTTTCATGATTGAAGCAAAATTAATTTGCAGGTCAATACGTTAAAACTATAGGATAAATTCTTTAAGGCACAAATAGATATATTAACAGATTAGCAATTTTGTTTAGACATACAAAATTGCAAAATTTATACATTTTATTATTTTATATTAAAAATAATCTCAATAAATATCTGATTACTCTAAAAAAATGATAAAAAATCCACATTTTTCTTTGGCATGTAGGTAAATAAAATATCATTTTAGGTACATTATGTACAACAAATCAGAACATCATCTAAAATCGTCCAATCCCAGCTGCTTTTGAAGTGTTTCTAAACGATGTACATACTCTATGAGCTGCTTTTTGTCAGGAGTGGAATATTTCTCCTTTGTCTTGTTCCCAGATCTACAAAAAAATTAACATTAAAAATAAAACTTTAAAAAAAATCACATAAAACAGCAGTACTCAACCTTTTTTCCTGTCAGGTCACATACATGACATATTTCACACGACCCCCAACATGAGGGTAACAGAAAAACCACTACAAGATCAAAACAACATTGGACAAAGCAATATTGATCAAAGTATTAAAACTCATTTTTTGGCTTTAGCTTTAATGCCATATGAACCCTTTTATCAAATACACACACAAAATATTTACTTTTATGCGCCTTTTAATGAGTTATGGGGTAGTTCCGATTTCCTTTCATCCATAGCTAAAAAAGCCAATTGATAAATTTGATTGCTTCATTGATAGAATCTCCCGCTAAATTTTTAGTACAATGTTCTTAAATAATTGAATTTTTTAGAGCAATAGGTCATGACAAAGCCACCCAGAAAAGGCAGGCAGGCAACATGTTGCCTGAGGGCTGTAGGTTGAGTATTACTGATGTAGAGCTTAGAAAACAGACATGTTAATTTTATATCAATGAAAAGCACAAAATCATTCTCTTAATTTCCACATCATATTATAGGAAGTGTCAATATGACATTGCTATATGTCATTTACAAAACTGATTATACTGACACTTTATACTATTCCTTTCTTTGGTCATTTACAGTAGGATTCAACTGACTAAAAACAGTAAAAAATTCGTTATTTTATTTAACCTAAATAATTTTTTACAGAACTTTCTTCAATGTCTAAAAATTTAAAAGCTGTAAGTTAAAAAAAAGTCAGAATTATGATAACTTTTATATTCATTTTTATTTGCATCTCAATGGCGAATAAAAACTTTATTTTATATGAATAAGCAACCATGTTAGAAGTAAACCCATACCAACTTTTGTCATACATAGTTTGACATACTTGTAAATAAAATTTCCTGTGAGTACATCAATTACTGTATGTGGTGTAGCCTTTTAAAATCAATTAAAAGGTTAACTTTCTGTAGCACTTTGAGCACAAAAACTGTCTTACATAATACATATATGTAGGTTACAACCAAAATAATTGTAAATCAAAGATTTTTTTTATAAAGCGCACCATGTCTCTTTAAAACATAGGACATCAAGAGAAAGAAAAAGGGGAAAAAAGACTTTGTACAGAATTAGGTGTCCTATAGAAAGCATTATAAAATATTTTTGCTTTCTAAAGGACAGTAAAATAGAAATATATTATTGGATCATCCAGAAAAATTATTTTGAAGAAGGATCTTTTAAACATTATATATGGAGATAGTCTGCATAATAATCATTTTTTCTCTGCATGAAAACTTATAACCTAAATTAAGTCACAAAATACTCTTATAAATCAGGACTAAAGTTTTTTTCATTCTATAATAAAATATAACTCCAAAGTCCAATAATTTTGAAAAAGATTCATATACAACAGAGCCTTAGTATAATCAAAGTAACAGAAGAAAAAAAAATCTAGGCATGAAAGTAAGCCTATATTTTTCTTTATTGCTTAAGCTAAGAAAATATTTGAAATTATACATAGTGGTATAATAATAAAAGACAATACATACATGCAAATTCAGTACATTTAAATTATATCACAACAGATTTGGTCTTTTTTTTTTTTAAAAAAAAAAAAGGATGTGGGGGTGGGAGGGGATTTAAATTTTCATTTGTAATAGAAAGATTGGTAGGAAAAGTCTCATGAATTCTGGTAGTTGCATTCAAAATATTTTCATGCAGCAGATTACTATAATTACATTATCAAAATGTATGGCAATCCCATTAAAATTTTTACATTGGACTTTATTCATTTTAATTTTACTCTTTTAATGTTTGTATATAAAAACAGTATTAAGTATTTGTGTATGAAAAGAAAAATACAAGCACAACAATCAATAAAGCACAAGCATTCCAATTTAGGATGGTCCTTCCTATACAAGTTACTTTATTTTCACATTTCTTACTAAGGGAGTTTGGAATTTTAAGTGCATTTCACTGCCTTAAAAAGTTTCAAAATTACATTAGTATTGGACAAAACAACAGGTAGACAAAGATGAAGAAATTTTAAAAGCTCAGCATACCTTCATTAATTTTAACCTGTGCAAAATGCTTCAAATATTCATACTGCTGTGAAGTAAAATTGTTCATAATTATATTCTTACGTAGATTGGGGTTCGAGGATTTTATGCTATCAGTCTCAATGACCAAAACAGTTCTTCGGGAGTGATAAAAATTTATTGTCCAAAAACAATCGTTAAAAATGCAGGATACAACAGTAAAATTTGCAAAATAAATCTCAGAAGGTCTTCACACCTTCTACAGCACTCAGAAGAAATTATCAGCATCGAGAAATACAATTACGCAATGTATTCGCCAATAATTTTGACTCTTCAATGGTCAGAACAATACTAAGTCTTCCACAATTAAAAACCACAACAACTCAGTATCGGCAAGCGGGTCCGTATTTAAAGTCTGCATAGATTTTTCTTGAAGAATCCGCTTACTTCATAGATTGCAATATTAGTAGACGTCCTAAGTAATTTCCACAAGCGTTCATATGGTCGCTAAAAATGATGCCCTCGGCTTTATCGTCGTTTCCATTGAATCAGCATCATAATGAAAGGAATGGTGTTGCTTGCGAATATTACAATTTTAACAAAATAAATGCAACAGAAAGAATTATTAACGTATTATTACACATCCAGATATAAATTATTTTACACTATTTTAAGCATTCATTACACAAGATTCGTAACAGTATATATACAAAAAAAAAGCAGTTATACATAAAATTAATTCATTAAAATATTATATAAAAATAGACATACCATAATTTACGCACTTACCTTGAATTTGTTAAACTCTGACCATAATTTAAATGTTCAATACCACTAATAGAAGTTGCTTTGGATGATAATGAAAATATTGATGAATTATATGCACCTAAAAAACAAACAAAATGTCTATAAACAACTGCTTATTTTGTTGTCATTACATCATCAAGAACATACAAAATGATACATATGGCGAAAAAAGGTTTGCACCATGTTTAAAAAGAACTTTAAAAACCTTTTTGACTATATATTTGTGAGAATAAATTATCAATATCTCCTTTAAAGACACAGCCTGAACATGTTTAAAAATCTTGAAAATCTTACAACCATGGAAGATTAATTTTTTAAATGCTAAATATTACATTATTTAGGAGAAAAAAGGGAGGAACATGAATAACAATTGATTTTAAAAATAAGTTTTACCAGGAGTCAATGTCGGCGAAAAAGTGGAATATCCTTGGAAAACTGTCCGAATCTCTGCATCTACAACTTGGGATGAAGGTATTCTTGCCAAAAGTCTCCAGCGTCTCACATAGTATTTCATCCGCTGAATGGCAACAACTACAAAAGCAGCCGACCGGAAGAGAGATCGTCCTCTTAAAGGTGGATCACTTATGATAGAAGTATCACCTGGAGGTCTTGGAGAGATATCATTGTCCATTCGATTCAGCCAAGCCAGAGTCATCTTTTCTGTTGCTTGGAAACCTCTCAACAGCATAAGGAGGTACTTTTTTTGGTAGACTAGAGATTTATTGTAGCTCATACTTCTTTTATAAACCCAAAACAGACCATGCAACTAGAAAAGGAAATAAAAATTAATTCAATGGATATTAATATCAAGGCTATTTATTTATCATTAAACCTATGGATATGAAAGTAGCTTAGGAATAAATTTTGTGATAATACAAAACCCTTAAGGATGATTATGTTTTGCAGTAAACAAGCAGCAAAATACACATGAAATTCTAATCACTTAAATTATAACAAAGCTTTAACCCCCCTCCCCCCTTAAAGTATGACTTAGAATGAAAGCTTCAAGAATAAGTGCAAAGAATCTATGCATATAATGAACCATTAAACATTGTGAGAAAAAAAAAATTTCAAATAATTTTGTTTTTTTTAAATGTATATTAATAACAAAAGCATACTATATTAAATGGTAAAAATAATTGATTGACTGTTTATTAATGTTGTTGCCAATCCCAGATTGCCGAATTAATGGCAACTCTTTTCCAACCAAATACAAGAAACGAGACGTGAAGAGATGCAAATAAACGGACTTTAAATATAGGATCTTACAGTAAGCAGTATGGCAATGTAAAGAAATGTTAGACAATTGATGTGCGTTGTGGCAGTTGATGATTATTGCAGTTCGTGGTACAAGATTGATTAAGTTCTACGTGTCGTGGATAAACATATTGGTGTTCGACTAGAAGTTAGCCGTCAAGCTGCATCCTATTGCAGATAAAGACAAGTAGCATTAAAGAAAAATATAAGGTAGGATTGATTAATTAATATTAGAATCGAGGATTAGGCTGAATTAGATTAGATCATATTATAAGTATATTGTTACGTAGATCCGAGGGTTCGAGGATTTTATGCAAAAACAATCACAAAGAAAAAATAATCAGTTCTTTAAGAGTGATGCGAATTTATTAGCGAAAATCCAATCCTTTAAATACAGGATTCAGCAGCGAAATTCACAGGGTAAATATCAATAGGTCTTCACACCTTCGACAGCAATCAAACACAAGAACAGTGTTTAAAAATACACGAACGTAAAGATTATTCACAAGCACAGCCGAGCTAGTCAAAACAATCCTCACTACTCGCTGGCTTAATTAAGACTCTCCCGCCGTATCGGCGAGCATCGTTTTTACAGCCGCGATAGAAACTTCCAGAAATGTAGCCGTTCGTGTCATTGAACGTGACACTAGTGGAGAGATCTACTACTTTCTAGAAGATTCCAGAGGGTTCCGAACTCGCCAAATTGGCCTCCAAAAATGATGCCAACTTGGCTCTAACGCCAAGATTTCGCCAAGTTCTCATTGAATCACCATTATAACGTATGGGGCGGCATTGCTTGTGAATAGTACAATTTTAACATGAAATAAATATAACAGAGTAATACAAATGCATTAAACACTCAAATACAAATTATTTACACTATTTACACAAAATTCGTAACATTATATATATTGTAAGTTGCATATTGAGTCATCGTAGATTCTCTTATATTAAGATAATGTTTGATCCGAGTTCTTTCTCTAACCCTACACCTCTAGCTCACGCTGATACTTCGAGGGATGTACTTCCAAGGGGAGGTACATCACAATGCCGCCCAACTAGGTTTAATCTATATGACCCCGAGATGAGAAACGCGAGAGGATTTAATGTTTGGCCAGAAGTATTCTTTTCTGGGTTGGAGAACATCACAATTTTAGAGCGAATAAACAATCAAATTAAATTACTTGAAATACCCAGTGACTTATCGTGTGCTTATTTAAAAGGTCATTTCATGGGTAGATCCTTGGATTGGTACCAAACATTCGGATCAGTGTTAGTGCAAAATACCACCACGGAGTTCACACAGCTGAAAGCAGCATTGTCGAAAGCATTCCCTGCCATCCAAAATAAAAAGGAGTTAGAAACACGTTTTAATGCATCTCAGCAAAGACAGAACCAGGAGCCGACAGATTTTGTTTACGATTTGCTGAAGTTGGAACAAGAAATTAGAACTGGGGATGTCTGAGAAAGCCCTTTTAGATCATATTTTCGTTAGATTTGAGCCGCAAGTTCAGGACTATGTGGAAGTGCGTAATCCACAAAACACGATCCGATTATTAGAAGTCTTAGCTAAGTTTGAGGAAAGATATTTGTGCAAGGCAACACTGGGTTCAAGAAATAGTAATAACGTGGAAGGACGAGGTTGGAATGTGCGTACGATATCGAATGTTGGTAATAATCGAGGAAATTGGAGAAATTCTGAAGTGGTACATAGACCAAATAATGGTAGAAATGATTATAGGGGAAGCCACCAGAACAACCGTCAAGGAAATCAGTGGTTCGAGAGCAGGAATAGGTTTCAAAACGATGATCGCAGATTTAACGATAGGGGATATCAATTTAGAAATCGAGGTCAAAATGACGATTTTAGTAGAGGGGATCAAAGAAATAGGGGTTCGAGTGAAAATTTTAGTCGAGGAAGTAGAAAACAAATGGGACGATTAAATGTTTTGAAAGTGAGTGATATTAAAGGTGATCAGACGCAGTCGATAAATCAGTCACCGATTAAACTTTCAGCAATATATATGTCTCCGGTAGAACTTCCATATGTTCCTATTTTATTAGACGAGACTTTTACAAAAGCATTATGGGACACTGGAGTGGAGAAGTCATTTATATCGGAGGAGACATACCAAAAATATTTTTATTATAAGCAAGTAAAGAAATCGAGTACTCAGATGATCTCGGCACAGGGAGCTAAATGTCGAAATATGAGAGTTGTGGAATTAAATATTCGAATAAGGGATTTCGAAAAGCCTTGGTTGTTCCATGTGTTAGCAGATTTGGAATACCCATGTATTCTCGGAATAGACTTCATAGGTGGATCAAAGATTATTTTGGACTTTGATTGGAAATCGTTGGCGATTCAAGATTCGCATGTTGAAGATATTAAGGTAGATGAAGGGAATTTGCGCGTTGATTTGTCAGAAACAAAGTTAAATGTTGTGACTAATGTTTTAGATAATAATACGGTTGAAAGTATAATAGGAGAGAAAGTTAATTGTGCAATAATCAGGGATTTGGTGCTTTCGTCACAAGATCAGTTAATAGAAGAACAAAAAACAGATCCAGAATTAGGTCATATCTAGAAAACCCAGAAGATAGCTCAGTTAATGCGGCAATATGTGAGAATTGGTCTCGCGATTTTAGGCTAGTAGAAGGCTTGTTATTATATGTGAAATATGCAACGTCATTAGGAGAAATGCGAAATATGCAACGTCATTAGGAGAGAGAAATGCGAGTATACATTCCAAAATCTTTAAGGAATGAAATAATGAGAGAGTTTCATGACAAGCCATTAGCAGGTCATTTTTGATGTTTTTAAACTTATCATAAAATAAGGGATGTTTGTTATTTCCCGTATATGAGAAAATTTATTGATCTATATGTCTCTACATGCCATGTGCCAAATTAATAATTATAAAAACGCGCTACCAGCTGGTCGGTTTATACCAATTGTATCAAATTATACAAATGAAATAGTTACGTTAGATTTGTTAGTTCCGTATCCCGTGTTGAGAGTAAGATGCAACTGATATGTATTAGTAAGTACGGATCATTTCAGCAAGTGGGCTGAAATCATACCCCTTAAAAAAGCCCCTGCTCGAGTTATAGCAGATAATTTTTTTTATAATTATATATCGCGTATTGGAGCTCCAATAAAATTAATTAGTGATAACGGTCCCCAATTTATTTCCGATATTTTTGAGAATTTAAGCGAAAGATTAGGCATAAGGCATGTGAAGACTGTTGTATATAAAATAGAACAGAACGCGTAAATCGTGATCTGGTGCAAATGATTGCAAATTATGTCAATGAGCAACATGACACATGGGACCAATTCTTACGTGAGTTTGCTTATGCTATTCGTACGGCTGTAAACAAAACAATGGGGAAAACCCCTGCGGAATTATTTTTAAATTATTTTTAGGTAGAAAGTTGATTACGCCTTTTCAGAAATTAGTGATGGTATCAGACGGAACGGAATTTGCAGTAGGAGATATTGAGAGATTGTTTGAGGAGGCTAGATGAAACACAAAAACTAAACATGAAAAATGGGAGAAATATATTAGACGTAGGCGTGATGTGCAAATTAAGGTGAATGATTGGGTTTTGGTAGCAACACATCCTTTAAGTTCGGCAACAAGAAAAGTAGTAGCTAAGTTTAAACCAAAATTTGAAGGTCCGTATAGAGTATTAGATGTTAAGAATAACAACGTAGTGATATGGAAAGCGGGAAAAACGTTAACGATTAATGTAGATCAGGTTCGAATATATCGTCATAGGAAATGTAACGAGACGGAGATAGGAACTGGTAGTTCGGATAGCGGTAATTTGCGCAATGAATCAAGTGGTTTTGACAGAGTACAACGGAGATCAAATGAGTCGCGAGATGGTAAAAAGAAAGGGTCAGAAGTAAAGCGTGAGTTGGAGGAAAAAGGGTTAAGTTTTAGAAATAATCAAGGTGAGAAACACACAAGTAAGACCAATAAGCGCGGACCACTTATCAGATCAATACCTAGTTCTTGGTCTGAGAAAGGTAGAATGATTAAAAAAAGTTAAAATGAAAGGTTAGGATATAAAAGATCAAATGAATCTAGGTCAGCGGGACCAGAAAGGAAGGTTCAGAGCATAGAGTAAATAAAAGAGATTTATCATTAAATGATTCAAATAGTGTGTTGCCAAGATTAAGAAAGAAAACGGAGGGGAAGAGAAGGTAACGCCCACCACAAGTGGCTACAATCCGAGACCAAGAAAGGGGAAAAGAGAGGAGTCCCGACTGACCATAGAGAGGAAGACACAACAAGAAGGACCAGTTTGATCCAGAAAAGGCAGAGAAAGGAACTACAAAAAGGTCCATACATCGAAGAGCGAACAAGATCAAGCAACAAGAATGCCAGACGAGGCGTTGGTCCACAACGGCAAGACCAGGAAAGGAGAGGAACATGTACAAAGAAATCATTGTCACAGGAGGTCTTGGTAGGAAACGCCAACTACAAGTCATAAGAACCAGGTTGTATCGTTTCTTTTTATATTCTTTCGAGATTGGTCGGAAGAATTTTTGCAATTAAGCCAAGTTACGGTCAGATAATTAAAATTTTAGAAGCCAAGCAAAAGTGGACACTAAATGAGTGTTTTTCTAGAAGAGAAAAAACTTTTGTCTTGTAAAATTTTTGTATAATTCTGGAGAAAACTGTAAAAATGCATTTGTTTACTTCTGTTATGACTTCGCTAAGATGCGACAATTCCTTTGGTTGTTTGTTTATTGAAAAATGTTTGTAATTGTATAGTGTATATATATGTGTTGTTATATTGTTTCATATTAAGGAACATCTGGTTTTGGGAAACGTGCGTAGATAGCATACTAACATAACATTTAACCAGTGCTGCGCGATTTGAGGGGAAGTTTTTAAAAGAACCAGATGAAAAATATGTATAGAAATTAGTTACAATTTAAAAGTGATATGTACTGTATAAAAATTGTGAAATGTTATCATAATGTGTAAATGTAATCATTTTGTTTCAAAGTGACAGACCCTGAAGTCTATAGGAATTTAAGGAAAAGTTTATCTTTATACAAAGAACAGAGCAAGTGTTTCATGACGGATATGAGAAGCTGTAAAGAAGAAAAATTGTTAGAATTTAAGTAAACATTTAGGTAGAATTAAGTTAAGAGACTTGTGGGCCTCGTTTTTTCTACCATTTAAGTCATATATGGTTTTCCCCCCGGCTCTGTTACCCAGATGGGACACGTTTATTTATTCTGCACATGTGAGAATCTACCATGATTAAAATGCATGACTATGAATGTTAGTCTAGTTAAATAAGTAAAATTTATTGAAGCTATGGAAAATTCGAATTAAGGAGAAATATTAAAAATTAAACTTAAGATGAATAGTGAAAATTAAAATTTAAGTAAAGCATTAGAAATTAACGGTTAGAATAAAATTTCTTAAGGGCCATTAAGACCCTCGAATAAATCACGTTTTGTTTCTTGGAGGGGACATCTTACGTGTCTTTTCTTTAACAAGTCCTTTGGGTTCTTTGGGCCAGAATTAATGGCAACTCTTTTCCAAACAAATACAAGAAACGAGATGTGAAGAAGAGATGCAAATAAACGGACTTTAAATATCGGATCTTAGAGTAAGCGGTATGGCAATGTAAAGGAATGTTAGACAATTGATGTGCGTTGTGGCAGTTGATGATTATTGCAGTTCGTGGTACAAGACTGATTAAGTTCTACGTGTCATGGATAAACATATTGGTGTTCGACTGGAAGTTAGCCGTCAAGCTGCATCCTATTGCAGATAAAGACAAGTAGCATTACGGAATAATATAAGGTAGGATTGATTAATTAATATTAGAATCGAGGATTAGGCGGTTCGCTTATTGAGATTGGTCTGAATTAGATTAGATTAGATCATATTATAAATATATATATATATACTGTGTGTTGCGTATATATATATATATATTGAGTAGATTCTCTCATATTAATTATTATAATTATATTTGTTAAAGGTTTAAGTTGAATATCTTAATAAAGTCATATTAAGATAATGTTTGATCCGAGTTCTTTCACTAACCCTACAATTCTAGCTCACGCTGATACTTCGAGGGATGTACTTCCTAGGGGAGGTACATCACAACTTGAATCAAAAGGTCTCCAGACTGAGTTTAAATATATCTTCAGCAACAAAACTTTTACATGATCATAATCTTCACATTTTTCTTCGGGTTCTCTCGAAATAAGTTAAACAATATCTGGTGGTAAGAGGCACAGTAAATGAGAAACTCATTTTTCCTTTTCTATTTTAAACTTCTTTGCCTGCTGTTCAAAAATCCCCAGTAAAAATTTATTTCTTCTTGTTTTGGATCAAACCTTGAAATAATATTCTGTAATTCCTGATGATATCTTTGATTTCCAGATTTTGCAATTTAGTTCCTAAATTACAACAACCTAATTTTATCCTTTCTAATTCAAACTTTCAATTCCCTTTTTTCAATAATAGTGCTCACTAGGTTTTTCTAACTTTTATTATCAATATTCTAATCTGTGCCACCCTTAACCCATCGGTCACTTCTCTCCCTAGACTAACTCATTTTTTTTAATATTCCCTAAAAATGCCACAAAATTTAATAAGTATAAAATTATTAAAAAAATATTACTATTTAATATATAGAACTCCACAAATATACAGTATATACCGAGGTATGCAATAGGTGAATGTTTTCAGAAAATATACTGGCACACAATCATCAGCAATATATATAGATCTATGTTTTTGAAGTATATGGAAAAAAAAAATATATGCACTGTCATATAAATTCTCATCAAAAAGATATATATTTATGCCGAAAAATGTCAAATCAGCAGTTTATACTACCATATTGTTACATAGATTGGAGTTCAAGGATTTTATACTATCAGTCTCAAAGAGCAACACAAATTTCAGCAGCAATGCAAATTTTTTGTCCAAAAACAATCATTAGAAATGTAGAATACAACAGTAAAATTTGCAAAATAAAATCCCAGAAGGTCTTCACACCTTCCACAGCACTCAGACACAACTATCAGTGTCTAGCAATACAAATACGTAATGTATTTGCAAGCAAAAGGTATTCTTCAACAGCTGAAGACAATACAAATTCTTTGATGGTTGAAACACAATACTAACTCAGTTTTGGCGAGCAACTCCCTATTTATAGGCAGCACAGATCTTTTGAGAAAAGATCCGCTTATGTCACAGATTGTGATATTAATCGATTTCTCCAGTTATTTCCAGAAGCATTCATATGGTCACCAAAAATGATGCCAACCTGGTTCTATCACAAACATTTTGCCAAGTTTCCATTGAATCACCATTATAATGTAAGAAACTGTGCTGTTTGCGAATATTACAATTTTAACATAAAATAAATACAACAGGAATATTAACATCTAGAATTAAATTATTTACACTATTTTAAGCATTCATTGAATAAAATTTGTAACAGTATATAATGCAATTTACCATTAAAAGGATGCACCGGTGTGCTTATTTCTGAAAAATAGATATACTTCTATGCTAATAAAATTAAATAAACAGTTTATACTGAGGTATATAATGCAATTTTTCATTAAAACGATGTACTGGTGTGCTAATTCTTAGAAAATAGATTCCTATCTATGATGACAAATATCAAATAAAGAATATACTCATTATACAAAAAGCATCACTTGTTTTTTCCCCCAAAAAATCATTGTGGCACTCACTCACTCTTGCCGTTTTGAAAATAATCATGGTAGCATGTTGTTGAGGTTTTACAATGGCAATATTTCATCCTGATGCTGACACCAATTTTAAGTCTGTAACATCTGGCATACTCGATGCAAAGGATTTAAGTATGACAGCTGCTTCTGAATCTTTAAACAACCATTTAATAACACACAATTTACAAACTAGAAATCCATTTTAACAATCTCAAATCTTGCTCAGATTCAAATCTCAATCTCTTGTCTTTCTAGGATCTCGTTCAGTTTTAAAACCTCTATTTTAGCTCCAAATATTGCCATCTTCTTGACAGAAATCTTACAATGCTCACAAAGTGGGAGAAGGAAACCTGTTATTTTCTAGGTATAAGTCTGAATGAACGACTTGGATTTCTTCCAAGTTGATTGAGATCAATCTTCTTAAGGGAGAATAATTAACTAAACATAAGAGATCCAGTATCCTCCTCAGTTGCAGTTCTGGCCAAGAAATTGTCTTTCTCATTTACAACAATTCCCATGTGGGATGGGACCCATTGAAAATGTACACAATGATTAGAAGAAATCTGATTAAGATTTAGGATATCAAGACTAGTCTGGTCCCTCATAGATGTCCAATTGGAAAGATGCTGAACTGAAGCACAGCTGTCAGTCAGAATCTAAAAATGTCTTGAAATTACCTCAGTTTCACATGCCATCTGCAAACCCCTTTAGATAACAATAAGCTCCGATCTAAAAACTGAATAAAAATTAAAATTTTTAATCTTAATGAGCACAGCTCTGATAGAAGTTAGAATGTGTGCCCAACTACCAGAAATTCCCCCATAGCCACTGCTACCATCAGTATAAATCCTATAAGATCTCTGGGAGAAGGGGGAGGGGTTAGTCCAGTCATGAAGGTATGCAGAGGTTCTATGCTGATCACTGAAACTGGAAAGTTTGTTATAATATTTTCTGAATGATAGAGGGAGCAGGAGTTAATCTTAAAAGAACAAAATGTCATTTGGACAGTTGAGTTGGAAGTTCTGAAATGATTCTATGTAGCAGCACTCAGCTGGACTCACCCAAGCTTGTCTAGATTAGAATTGAAACACATATAGATGGTGAGACCATACTCCAATATTAGCCTAACCAGAGAAATGTAGGTGGTTCCAAATGTGTTGGCATCAGCTCCCTAGACATGACCAGAAATGAACTTCAGGAGATTTAAGTTTAATTTTACCCTTGGCCATTTGACTTTCAATGTGCCTATTACTTATGAATTCCTGGTCCAGTACATAGCCACCAAGTACTGTCTGTTAATGCAAAGTAGCGAAGGGATGTACCACCTGGGTGATATGGGCAAAGTACATCAGGAGAATTTTCTCTTGGTAGGGTCATTCTTGGTGTAAAGGTCATACCATTATGCTTAGCTAAAACAGACAAGCAACAGGGGCTAAGTCAATCTTCTCCCTTTTTAGGTGCCCTTGTCCTTAAGGCCAAATGAAGCCTTCATGAATCCTTCTCTTACGGTTCATTCATGTTACACTACAAAGCAAAAGGGTTATTGGTGACAGACCTCATAATTTTGAGCCTTGGTCAAGTGACAAAGATGACACTTGAGCTGGTACTCCACTCTCCTAACCATGCCAATTAAATGAATGAAAACCTTAACAGATTTAACATACTCTCTTCAGTATGCTAAGTATATGTTTTCAAAAAAAAGGTATGGGGAGGTTGCAATTCTTATCATAGCTGGACAAAATCAGTATCAACATTAACGGTTAATAGCTCAAAAAGAGTTAAAATTGTGCTGTTAATGGTACTAAATGTGCTGTTAATTCACATAGTTGATTTTCTAAAACTGAATTTTTTTCACAAGCACTCATTCTGGAATGGATTTCTCATTTTAAAATTAACCTTAATTTCATAAAACTTCTGATTTATGAGGATGGGTGTTTAAAATTTTTTTTTATATAAACTCCTCCCCTGAATTATAACACTAACTCAAAAAGGAAATATTTTATGAAAAATGATTTTTTGAATAGTTTTGAAAAAAGTAAATTCTAATATAATTTTTCAATTATATATATGAGTTCATGTTCCTAAAACCCTTCAATCCAAATTGCTTTTTGCAATTCTTCCCAAGTAAATAAAGTTCAAGGTAAAAAGCAGAATTTTAGAAGGGTGTATACTAATTCAACATTTTAATTATGAGTAGTCACCATGTCTCCCTAATGTTTCTAATGTTAAGATTTGAATGAAATTCTAATCATTCTCAATCTAATCCTGCAAAAAATTGGATTCCATAATGAAAAATTAAATTTTAGAAGTTAATTATGCCACTTAACTGATTCATTAACATTATAATTTAGCTCACTTTGAGCTCAATTTTGACCAGCGTAGTAAGAATTGATATTAAGTAGTAAGGTTGATCTATCTTTTTATGACTGACTATACATGGACATTTTCTCTTATAGAAACTAATTTTTTTAAAAAAAATTCAGAAAGCTTTAGTTTCCTAGAATATATTTAAACTTTATTCAAATAACAATAATGATTAATATTTTAATAGAGCATCATTTAAAAACTCAGGTATAACTGAAACATACCCCGATTGCAAAGATGAACTTGATACATAAAAATGAACAGTAATTTAAAAAATAAACCTATATCATCAACATTTAAATAAAAATGTGATAATGTAAAATTAAATGAGATTTATATAAATACATCAACAAATTGCAATAAGTTAATTTTGCAATGGATTTAAAGACATGATCAAATAGTATAACATACATATTTCTTTAAAAATATTACCCTTTGACCTGGAAATAAGTTTTAAAATTAGATGCTAGAATAAAATTCCTTTTGGAATCTATTATTCAAAAATATGAATAGAAAAGTATAATTTGCTAATGTTAATTCCAAACAACCATAATATTTTAAAACCATCTAGTTGTTCTTAATCTTCAAAATATCAGACAGCATTTCTATTTAAAACATACAAGGCTGCCAAAGAAGAGTAATCTACCTTTGCTTCATAAGAACTTTGGCATCTTTTATCACTGAGAACTGACATGAGTTCATCCTGAACACCATAAATATCAGTTCTTGATCCTTGACTCATACTTCCTAAGGAAACAGATCTATCAAGATACTGGTTCGATTCTTTAGTCAAATGGGGTAATGAAGCCATGCCTTCTCGAGTAACCTACATTCAATAAAATAATTTACTGAGAATAGTAAAACAAAAACAGATATTTGCTAAAATAAGTTGTAAGGACATTTATATTTACTTCAAGTTCTTCAACAGATTTTCGAAAATGTAAACTTTCTATTTCAGGTAGGAACATGGAAAATTTTTCTGCAGATCTAGAAATGAAAAAGAAATGTATAAATTTTATTATTCCAGCAATTTCAGTTTACATCATTGCACAATTCAATGTTTCATTGACCCTTTCAAAAATGTCTTCTGCAACAAGTTAACAAATACTTCAATTTTATTCTTATAATGCATCGAATTTGCTTTTATAAGTTTATTAATGAGGAAGTATAACCTTTTTAAAGTGATTGAAGCAATTATGCGGTTCTACATATGGAAGTAAATGATAAAAATATATTTAACACTTCAAAAAAACTTAACAATAATTTTTCTTTCTCTGTTTGAGAAAGAAAACCATTTCAAGTTTTATTTAATAATGTGTACTTAATTTTGTAGCCCATACATATCTTTATAATACAACACCTTTAAAATTAAAAAAAAAACTCAATTTTTTTGATTCGGCATGTAAATTTTAAAAATACATTTTGCGTTATTGCATAGGAAACAATATATGGAGCACATTTTATATCATAAAAAAAAGGGAATTAATTTAGATAGAAATGAGCAACATAATAAAAAATATGCAGTTCCCAACAGGATAGTGAAAACAAAATATAATACTAATGATAAAACAGTTTTCAATTTGGGAAGAAAAAAAAATGTTTCGAATTCAGATCCTACACTGCCCAAAATAATTAAAGGATATTGCGGTTTTAGGTGGATCTTGTGGCTGGGAAACTTTTTAGCTGATTGATACATGGTTGACAGACGTAGTAGGTTATATGAGAATAAATTACATGTTTGGCAGAAAAAAATGCATTTTATTGAGCATTTGTGTACAAAAGGAAAAAAACACAATTTCTGCATATGAGAAAAAAGAATAAGAAAAGGTTTTTTCTTCAAAGGAAATCATTTTCAGTAGGGGGTATGGTTTCCACGGACAGCCAGCAATGTTGAGCACCTTTGAGGTATGGAGTCAATGAGGCTATTAATCACGAGTTGGGGTATTCTGTCCACTCTTCCAGAAGAGCTCTTTCCAGTTCTTGGAGAGTTTGTGGGGGTGGTTGGTGGCCAGCAACTCATCTTCCTAGAGCGTCCCAAACGTGTTCTATTGGATTCATGTTTGGAGAACACGCTGGCCATTTCATTCGTACGATTCCTTCCTCGAAAAGGGAATCCTCCACGAAGTTAGCCCGATGTGGCCTGCTGTTATCGTCCATTAAAATGAAGTCATCTCCTATTGCTGCAGCGTAAGGGACTACAATAGGTCTGAAGATCTCATCCCTATATCGGCGAGCAGTCAGAGGTCCATCTCGAATGATGTAGAGGTCTGTGCGCCCGTCAATGGAGATGCCACCATACACCAACACTCCTCCACCGCAAAATCTGATACTTTCGTGCACGAACACAGGATTTTATTCCTACTGCCACAGTCCCTCCAGATGAAAATACGCCTATTATCCGGATGAACAGAAAAATGGGACTCGTCATAAAAAAGAACATTGCTCCATTCATTTCTCCTCCAGTTCACATGATCTGTTGCTCACTCCCTGCGGTCGCGACGATGCCTTGATTAGGGTTTCTTTCCCGGGAATCCGGGATATCATAAGATTTCTGTACTTTTTCTATTCCCGGGAATTATACTTCATTCCCGGGAATTGCACTGGGCTTCAATTATCTATGGGGTAGTTATTTTTGACTTGACTGTAGATTTCAACCTTGGACATCGTTAGCTGACCCTACTGTGACAATTTGCGATTATTCACCCCGAACTTCCTGAACGAAGGAATGTTTGTGGGGTAAGAGTGTAATATGAGACAGAAAGATTAATGCTTTCGTTGGATTGGTGAGAATTTTTCCAGCTAGCTGTGGGTAGGAGTATCTGTCCAAATCAATTTCTATCTCTGTATCAAGCTTCGTTAACAAGAAGTTTTTGGATTTTTAAAGTAATCACATTTCGTAGTAAATTAGCACTGTCTGATCGAAGTTCCAAGATCTTGATTTATGTGGATAACCTAAGTACTAATATTTAAAACTATTATTTGTTTAATCTTTTTGCAAATTTTTTTTTTGGATACTTGTCTTTATTATGAGCTATTTAATTGAATGAGCAATTTGAAGAAGGGAATGAGCCCACAAACTGTTGGGGGGAGAATATTTTTATAAACAATCTCGTGATATTTCTTATTTTTCTAAACCTAAATTTCGAGTGAGATTCTTAATATTTCTTTATATTTATGTAACTACAGTATAACAATTCCATAAACAAGAAATTGGTTGTACAAATAAAATACCTTAAATACAATAATTAATATTTTTAACACACATAATCGGCACTTCAGCAGCAAATGAGTTTTCGCGTATTTATTAAACCTCTAACTGGATACCTTCCTCCTGAAAAGTTATTCCGAAAGCGTTTAACTCTTATTTTGCGATTCCCTTCAAAAATGCAACAGACTTCTTTCCTTTCCCCCTTTTAGAACTTGGGAGGTCGAACGGGGACAATTTTACGACCCAGTTCGGTCCCTTTCTAAAGTAAGAACCAAGAGATCAATCGTTTACAGCTAGCTGTTAAGTTGCCTTGGGCAATCTTCTTTGAAAGCTGTAGTGGAATTCGGTGTTTCTTTCTCCTATATGTTCAGTCACAGTAAAATTAAAACGAAATGAAAAGTAAAAAAAAGAGGAAAAAAGGAAATAAATAGTATGTTAGAAGTTGAAAAATAATTATATTTTCTTCAAAGAAAGTTTATTTTTCTGTCATTTTTTAAAAATTAAAAAAAAAATTTTTTTTTGGTATTGCGATTTGAACCAGAAAAAAGCATCCTGTATTCATTTTTGAATATGAGAGTAAGAAAACGCGTTCACTTTCCTGTTTTTTAAAAAAGTAATGAGGTAAAAAGAGCAAAGGCCCTATCTCATTTTTAAACAATAACACAATAAATATTACATACGATGATTATATTTATGAAATAAAACCGATCTTTCTCTATATTCAGTTATATTTTTAATTTAAAATAGCATAAAAAAGGATTTCAATACTTTTAATTTATTTTAATTAAAATAAATTAAAAGATATTTTTATGTTAACTGAATATTTTTCGGAAAAAATTTAAATTTTCCTTCCTAGTGTTCACTTTTTCGAACTTCTTGTATTAAATAAAAATTCCTTTTCTACATCGGCATTTGTGATGGACATAACACACATTCAGTCAATAATTTTTAATTTTAATGGGGGATATACTTCTTCAAATGCGCATGACAGTACTTCTATCTAAGCTTTTAGAGGAGCTAAAAACATGTAATTTTGAATTGATAAAATGTTTAATATAATACACAAATATACATGTTATTAAGCAAATACATTTGAAAAATCAAACTTCCTTCTGAAATAAACGTAATTGAAAGAAAAATGTTTAATTGCAAATGAGTGGAAATACATGTTTATCTAAGGGGTATCCCCAAAGTGAGGTAATCCTCAAACTCAGAAGCACAACAATCCATGAGGGCCAGGAACTACTGTGCCCATCCTAATACACGTGACCATTGGACGCTGAGGTGCATGAACAGATGTCCCGATTTGGTGGTCTGTCTGAAGAGAGACCTTCAGTGTTTAAGACCCCAAGCAAGCTTGGTACTCATTTATCGACCCAATGTAGCGGGGATGAATGGCAGAGTCGACCTTGCGCAGCCTGTTAATAGAACCCCAGACCTGTGGTGTGGAAGCACTATACACTATCACTCGATCCTATTCGGTGAAAAATAAAATTTAATGTTAGAATCTTATATAAATCCCTAATGAATGAGGGAGTCCAAACTTTTTTTTCATGTAAACTGTTTAGACGGAAATGGTTAATTATGAACATTTCACAAGTTGCATAAATTAAAATTAACCGTTATAGTTTACATAAATTTTTAAGGGTGCAAAAGGTGTATTTCGGCTGCACGAATTAATTTTAAAAGGAATACGGTTACGAAAAAGTAGTACAAATCTATCTAAAGTAGGGTTGGTTACCTTACATATTGTCAAACACAACAATGCATTGGAAGCCAATTCCACAATTCGTTGTTATAAAAATGTATGGAAAATTACAAGATTTATTTTGCATTTGTAATTTATATATATATAATTTTTCCTGGGAACTTTAAAAGCTAGAGCGGCATCCATCAAAACCGCGGTTCTCTCTCTGTTTCTCCAGATCGCCCCTGATTAAGCCGGCTCTGCCATAGTAAGTGAAAATGCCGGATTTTGTTTGTCAAGGTCATTTTATAGCAGACTGCATTTTTCATGTATTTTAGATGGTCGTTTTATATTTTCTACATCAATATCTTAATGTCTGAATTTAAAATTACATAAAATTCTTGACATTCGCATCAATGACCATGATAATTTTTATTAGTATATGAATGTGTCATCAAACAATTACATGACTGTTATTAACATATTATTTTAACCATTTAATTAATATTAAGTATAACGTAACGCACACAAATTTTCTGGACTTTAAAATAAATATTTCGAAAACTACTTCAGATATACTCAAAATTTTTTTTTATTCCTACGCTTTAGCTTCTCAGTTTTGCTTCTATGTAAGAATTTATTGTAATTGTATATTCATCAATTTTTTTAGTATATTTTTGCTCTTAGCATGCGGTTTTCAACTGCATTGTATGAAATCTTCGAAATATATTAAATGAATGATTGAATATAAACGTCGCACTGTTCAGCTACACGAGGGCTTTTGGCGACGGACCACGTAATTTTGAACCATGGTCAAGTGACGTGGACGACACCTGAGCTAGCACCCCCTCTCCTAACTACCACACCACACCAATGGGAGGACGTTTCAGCTCTCGACAGATTTAACGTGCATCGCTGCCCTACAGGGCGGGTCTTTAGTGGTACTGGGCTCAAACTCGTGACAAAGCAAGCCACGTTCCGATACCTATACCACTGGGCTACCGCGGCCGAAATATATTAAAAGATACCAAAAGAAGCTATATAATAAAAAATTTGAAATTTTTATTATACTCAAACAATTGCTAAAACTTATGGTAAATAATTTTTAACAGCGCGATGCATTTTTTTCGAAATTTCAAATGGAATTTCTAACATAAAATTTCTAGCTTTATAAGGTCGAGATTTCAAAAAATATCCAGATTTTAATTACTTATTCAGTTAGCCTTTAAAAGGATAAATGTTGAGGTATTTTGTATAAATAGATATTTTTGAACAATATATAATTCGAATGTTTTTCAATAGCTCGAATTTAAAATTGATTTTAATGTTTATTTATATGCATAAATGTCTACTGTAAATGTTTCCGTATATTTTTGATTACCATTTATTCAAACATTCAAGTTATAAAAAAAAATGTGTTAAAATCTTCATTTATGTTGTCTTTGATGTAAACTGAAGTTCAAGCACTTAAAATTCAAATATAATTCGGTGTATTTTAACAATATATAACCAGGCACTGTACTTAAACTTCCCTGAACACTTAGGCTTTGAAATCTAAAAAAAAAAAAAAACTAATAAATCTTAATTAGTTTTTTTTTTTTCGTTATTTTATCAAAGTGTAAGAAAATGTTTCAAATGATTTGATGAAGTTTAAATTTATTCATTTTTAGTGGTTGGAAAATTGCAAAGGTTCCAAATTTTAAAGAGTTTGGTGTTTTATTAATTTTTTCGGTATCTTATAATAAAATAATCATGTTTCAAAAACTGAAAGCTAAGATTAAAATAAGAAAAATGAAGCGAAAGAATATACTTAAAAAAAGATAATTTGTCTAACTATATAAAATAGCAGATTGCACTGACACGCCCCAACTTGTTACAGTTTCAAATTAATATGAAACCAAAAGGGAATTGTAACATATTTTACTTATGCTTTGGGACTTTACAAAACTTTAAAAAAACAAGGTAACAAATAAACACTTCCTGGGGTCTAAAGAAATTTCCCCTCGATTTTTTACGATTGCCCCAGGGTCAAAACACTGGGTTCCCTGCGAGCCATAAAACTCCTGCTGTGTTGCTTCCTCCGTCCCTCATTATCTTTCAAGATGTTAAACCTTAAAAGGGGGAAAGGATTTCAGAAAAGTGCGGCTAATCCGCTTTTGAAAACGTTACTTGAAGGCAGAAAAATCCGTGCAGTCCATTTTCGAAGCATTTTTACACTGACGGAATTTTCCGTGCTATCCGGTTAGAGGGTTAATATTTATCTCTTAGTAACAACCTTAATAATTAATAATTGATTCACCTTAGACTAGTTAATTTTCAAACGCCTATGAATCAGTAAAGGAAGGTTAATTTTAGTAATTATTTTTCAAATGTGAATTTTTTCCCCGAGACTTTTAATTTATAAAATCTTGAATTGTAACAGTTTCCATGCTAACACAATTTTTTTTCTTTAGTGCAAAAAAAAAAAAAAAAAAAAAAAAAAAAAAAAAAATTTTAATTTGGGAAAGATTTCTTTCTTCAGAATAATTATTTTTTTCCTCTTTGTATATGATAAAGTTGAAAAAGAAAAATCTTTTTCCTCTTTGTATATGATAAAGTTGAAAATGAAAAATCGAGACAGTAACAGCATCTGCAAAATAAGGATAGTGTGACATTTATTTATTATACATTAAGCAAATTCTTTTGTATTTGAATTTTTAATAATTTCTTTCTTCAGAATAATTATTTATTCCTTCGAGAAAAGCTCAATAAGTATTCAATTTTTCTGTAGATTCCGTTACAAACTGCCTTTTTAAATTATTTATCAAAACACCTAGGGAATTTCATTGAGTAAAAAGGAAGATTTTTAAAATTTTTCAATTTTGTCTCACAAAATGATACTAATTTTGCTGGGAGCATGAATGAAAATATATTTGATACACTATTTACTTTCTAAACCTTTATCAGGTTTATTGATAGTTATATTGCATACACATTTTTAATACAAATTCAAACGTTTAAAAATCTGAAAATTAATCAGTCGAGGCTGAATTGAAAACTGAGGGAAAGAAACAGTCTTTCCAGAACAAAAACTGGAACTGATGATATATATATACTTAACTTTTGGCATATATTTATACTCCTATATTTGATTTGCTTCTTTAGATTTATGGTATTTTAGTATATATATATACACACACATACAGTCAGACCTCTATTTAACGAAGTCGCTAAAACCAGAAGAAAAGTTCATTATGTGGAAAATTTGTTAAATAGCGATTCCTCTTTCAATATTTTTCTGTTCTAGGTTCCAGGAAAAAATTTGCAATATAGAAAGATTTGTAAAATGGTGGTCTGACTGCATATATATATATTTAATAGAACCGAAACAAAAAATATTGTTTCAAGTTTTGTTCTGAACATAAAAATTATATTGTATTAATTATTCTGTTGATGTAACACATTCTAATATTTGAGATCTACTTATTTTTCTTACAATTTATATATTTCTTTCAGATATAAAAATTAAACATAACCATTTGAAATATGTCTGTCTCCATTACGAAGTCCTTTGTTTGGCAGTATTCCATAAAAAATAAAAATGAAGAAAGTGCAAAATGCATGAAATGTAGCAATATTTTGAAGTGTAGAGGTTGGTCTACAAGTGGTTTGCTTCGGCATTTACAAATTCAGCATAATATATCGAAAGCAACTCAATCCGTTTCATCAGGAACACAAAGAAGAGAAAAGACTAAGAGAAAAATTGATAGTGATAATGATATCAGAATTACTTCTGAACAAAAGAAACCCTTATTATTATATTTTCTCAAAGAAAAAAAAAAAAAAAAGAAACACTAGAGGAAATTGTAAGTAAACTTGTTTGTGCAGATGGATTCATGGTAAATGCAATAACAAAAAATAACTTTATTAGGAAGTCCTTACATGATAAAGGTTATTCCTTTCCTCCAAACCCTAGTGATGTTATGAAGCTTGTATATAAACAATATAATGTTATTAAAGCTTGGGTTACTAATGAAATTTCATCAAAGTTAAACGCAGGACTTCGTTGAAGCTTGACGCTCGATGAGTTCACATCGCTTAAAAATAGACGATATTTGAACATAAACGTTCACTTCAATGAGGGTGAAATTTTTAATTTAGGAATGCTAAGAATTAGTGGATCCTTTTCAGCAGAAAATTGTGTTAAAGCGGTTGAGACTAAAATACAGGAATTCGGAATCATAACAGAAAAGCACATAGTTGCGTGTGTTACTGATGGTGCTAGTATGATGGTTAAGTTCGGAAAAATGAGTTGTGAGTATCACCTGTGCTATGCACACGCCATGCACCTAGCCGTGTGCGATGTGCTTTATAATAAACAAATGGATTTGGTAGAAAATACTGTTGCAGTAGAAGATAAATCGCATGAAGAAGAAGACAATGGTGAAAGAGAAGAGCTTGTTGGAGATTTAGACAAAGCATTAGATTTAGAATTTGAAAGCGGTGTAGGAACAGATGCTTTGTTTCATGTCACTTATGCAGAAAAAAATTCCATAACTAACATAAATGAAACTATAAAAAAGATTAAAAATGTAGTAAAATTATTCAGAAAGTCCCCTATAAAGAATGATATTTTACAAAAATATGTTAAAGAAGAGTTTGGTTGTGAAAAGATGGTTTGTTTGGATACCAAAACACGCTGGAATAGTTTGTTGGTAATGCTTGAAAGATTTTTAGAAATAAAGTCAGCAATTTCAAAAGCATTAATTGACATTTAAGTAGAACAAATGATTGTCAATGTAGAGTTTGAAACTATGACTACAATTGTAAAAGGCTTAAAGCCAGTAAAAATTGGCTTAGAAAATTATGCAGTCGAAATGCAACTTTGCTAACTGCAGAAGGTGTATTTTCTTTCGTCATTGGAGAATTGAACGAACAAGATTCAGAATTTGCAAAAAATATGAAATATTCTCTAATCTAAAGAATTAATGAGAGACGCAACAGTAATTTAATAGGATTAATGCAATACCTGAATTTTGGGAGAAAATACGAAGCAGCTGCAGTTACTGGCGATATTTCGCGATTGCCTGGTAAAAATTGTTTGGTTAGACAAGCCCAAATGATAGGGACAAGGTTTTTCTGTGAAGAAGAGGAATCAATATCCAACTCTTCACACTCAGAAGAAGAGAGCATAGAGATTTTGAAAAAAAAACCTCTGACATTAAACGAAAAATTAGAGAAAGCAATTTACTCTAAAACAAAAGTTTTATATTGTTCAACCAAAAAAAGTACCAGTTTCAACAAAATCATGAAACAAGAGATGCAGTTGTTCGACTCGACTGAAAATCCATCACCAAACATTATAAAACTTTGTGATGCCTTAAAAACAATTCCTCCAACGTCAGTTGAAGCCGAAAGAGCATTTTCTGCTGCTGGATTGTTCGTTACAAAGCTTAGAACTAGGTTGAGTGATAAAAGTATTAATTGCTTATGCTTTTTGAAATTTTATTTTAAAAATGAATAATCAATTTATTGTATATTTTTTGTATTTTTTAGCTCATTATATAAATAAGTATTACTTTTGGAGTTTATATGTATCCTTATTTTATATAATTATTATTGATTTTATTTAAAAATAACTTGTTTTTAGAATTTTGATGTATTCCCGGGAACAAAAATTGCATTCCTGGGATTTCCCGGACATTCCCAGGAATGGATAAACCCAGGAAATCAGAAACCCTAGCCTTGATGTTAGTCTAACACATACCAGCGGTCGGCGAGCATACAGACCTACACCATGGAGCCGGTTTCGGACAGTCTGAGTTGAAACCGTGGTGCCAGTAGCCGAGCGAAGGTGTTGTTGGAGAAGAATAGCATTTATATTTCGGTGTCTCCGAGCCGTTAACACTAAAAAACGATCTTCATTGGGCGTTGTTGCCTGTCTATGATCTTGTCCTGGTCTTCAGCCTGCACTTTCAGTCTCCAAAAAAACGGTTCCAGATCCTGGAAATCACACTTTGTGACACTCCAATGGCTTGCGCTACTTCGGCTTGAGTTTGGCCCCCTTCTAACCTACCAACAACTCTCCAAGCTTCTGAATCGGTTAAATGACTTCGCTGAGACATCGTACTCATCGAAACAAAGCAGTCACTGAATGCCCATCATCGTTGTCTTCATTTCAGTTGAAAGTCAAATTTCATTCGCTGCCGCTGAAGCGACGTTTTTGATGTCTAACTCAAAATTAGCATAATCCACAGTTTGAAAATCAGAAAAATTTGCATTTGTGATTCTCTTCTTCTATTTTTGGCAAAAAAAAAAATTTTGCTTATATCTTTATTTTATATAAAACTTACAATATCCTTTAATTGTTTTGAGCAGTGTATTTTCAAACATTACACAAAAACAGTTAAGATTTTCTTAAAAAATAATTAAAAACAAATTTTACTTTTGTTCAGTTGCACTTCTTAAACAATCAACACTATAAGAAGACGATGTCAAGTTCTCAGTGTGGAGCTGAAGCATAAAAATTATTCATAAATTAACTCACAAAAACAACATTAATTTTTAAAAAATTAAGAATTTGTTCTTATACAACTCACCTGAGATGAAGAATTCCTTTCCACTGAATCATGAAACAATGGACTTGAAAATAAAAGAAAGTAGTTTATTAAAACACCAACATTATATAAAAAAAAGTATTGATATTTGTTACAAAATTATAAAAGATAAAATTTACATAACAATTAGAAAAGTATATAAATTCCATGTGGTTAAAAATATGAACATGAATACAAAGCTGCATATCATTTCCCTCACCCTCTAAAAATGAAAATGTTTTCTTGATATAGTTTAATAAAAATAAGCCCAGTGGCTGAGTGGTAGTGTATTATGCTTCCACACTACAGGGTTCGGAGTTCAAATCCCAGGCTAGACAAGGTCAACTCAGCCCTTCAGTGGGTTGATAAATGAGTACCAAGCTTGCTTGCGACTGAACACTGGGCATCAGACTGACCTCTTGACTGAAACATCTGCACATGCTCCCTAGCGCCTCAGGCCACCTTAACTGAGATAGGCACAGTAGGCCTTGGCTGTTGCATCACTGAGTTCAGTTCAGTTTAATAAAACTTAATATCAATGAAAAAAAAAAAAAAAAAACTTAAGTGAGCACACTCAGAAAAAAATCTATTGAAATGCCAAACAGAAATGAAATTCCAACACAAAAATAAAATGATTTTTTTTAAAATTAAAAATAATTTTTTTAATAAGAAAAAACTAATTTTTTTCATAAAATTACAGATTTTCCAAAATTAAGAACTATTTTGAAATGCTTAATTTTATAAAGAACTAAAAATATAAAAATGCAAGTGAGTATTCAACATTGGAAATGATAATTTAATTCTAAAAATGAAATAGATATAAAAGTTAAATTCCATTTACCTATTTTCATTAACCAGAACTTTTTTCAGTTGAATCAAATCTGATGTTCTTGAATTTAACAAAGACTCGAGTTCTTTGATAACTTTGGTTTGATGACTTAAATTTGTTGCAATAACATACACTTTAGAACCTGTAAAATAAACCTCCAAAACATCAAGCTCTCAATATACTGCACATTTCAATTTATACCAAAAATCAATTGAAAATTGCACAATTAATCAAACTAATAAAGACTACCGAAAAACAAATATAAATTATATTAAGGAAAACATTTGAACTTTGTGTACTTATGTAACTCTAGTTTAACAAAATATATATATATATAAAAAATATTAAGCAGATTGAATTTGAAATTTATAGAAATTAATTCACAACTATATTACTAGAACTTACGCTCAGTATCAAGTTGTTCTTCCAGATGAGAGCACTTCTCTTTACTTTTAATAACTTCTTCATTATAATTTATTAATTTTTGCCTTGCATTAAGCAATTCATCAACCAAATTGCTGATGACCAATTTTAAATTAGTCTGATTATCAACCTAAGTAAAAAGAAAGGTGTCCATAAAATGATTATATATCATTTATTACACAGCTTAAAAACCTTTTTTCAAATAAAAAATAATAAATGCGAACACAAAATTAAAAAAAAATGTACATGTATTTTAAAAGCCATTAAGTATGGTAATCTATACAAAATGAAATTCTTCACAGCAAATTTCTCTCTCTCTCTCTTTTAAAAACATACTTGTGTTAATCATTGATTTGTTTAATTTTGTTACACAACTGTCCAAATTTTATTAAGTATATCCTAACTTTCAAAGCATATAAATTGTGGACTTTTTTAAAACTGTTAAATATCCTTAATTGTTTAAAAAATCTTTAAAAAAAACTGGTTAAAAAATAATAATAAAATATAAACCCATTCAGGCATTAAAAGCTTGATATTTTTTTGTTAAACAGCAATTTCTTTACTGCTTGTAGGAGTGGGAAGGCCCATTGACACCAGCTAAGGGGAATGGGTAGTTTCCCCTCCCCCTTGGAATGTGGAATGGCAAGTGGCAGGCATTCGGTCTTTTACGACGGAGTGAAGTCATGTCCGAACGTTGCTAAATGTACAATAATTGTTTTCTTTAAATGTTTTTTTTAATAAACCTTAATTTTTAAAATTTAAATGCCAGGTTTTTTAATTTGTTTCCGTGCCCATTGATAAGAATCAAACTTTAGTCTGCTATTGCAAGTTATTAGAAAAAGATGGAGGCTAAGAGCATAAACAGAAACAAGCAAACACTCTTGACTCAGTAGAAACAAATTAAAAATACAAATTGCTATCGTAGTGGTACTAGTGTAATTCAAACCATTTTAAATAGTGCAAGCTCCTTGTGATAAATGCGAGCTCAAAATAAGATAATAATGCAATGCAACATGACGCCCTTTCCTTTACGTTTCACAATTATGAGATCTCGATTCATTGGACAATTACAGAATGATATATCATAAATGATAAACAGAAATTTAGTATAAGAAATGATACTTCTTTACAATAAATAATATTTTGAAATGGAATTTAATATAAAGTTATGTGCCTAAAAATTTAATTTAAAATTTTAAATTACATGAAAAATAAAAGGCATGTATGTACTTACAATCTCAGGAGTTAAAACCTGGATACGTTTGACAATCCATTTTCGCTCTTCGATCCAAAGTCGAGCTTCTCTTTCTACTGATGTTATTGCAAGAGAATTTTCAATCAATGACAAAACCTTGAAAAGGACATACATATAAGAAACTTAAAAATGACAATATTGTTAGATATTTAATTTAAAAAGTAAATTTTATTGAATTAATTTGATTTTTCCTTAGCAGTTCTTTACAAGAAAATAAGAACAAGAATATAAAACCAGAGATTTAAAAAGAAACTTGCTCTAAAACACAAATTAAATTTTATGGAAGTTAATAAGATTTGTTAAATCTTTATTTGCGATTTCTAGTTGACTACTTAGTTACAAGGGTATGAAAAGTACATGGCCACAATTCCTAATTCTAATTTTTGAGAAACTCTTCATTTAAATTTTTTCAGATGTTATACTTTTCACTGACTAGGAACATACTCAAAGATACAACATAGCTGAATATATATAAAGAAAATTATAGTTGTCAAAAAATCAATAATTTTTAAATGAAATTAGGTGTGTTAAAAATGATTACTAACTCGTTTTCCATCTTGATGAATTTTGTTCACTAAGATGTGCTTGTTTCCAGGCAGCATGTCTTCTTGACAAGAGCTACACGCCTCATCTGATGACATTTCTGATGAAGGTGTTGTGGTCCGGTTGGATCCAGAATCAGAGTGACAACTTTTTGATGCAGCCCGTCTTGCCTCTATATGAAATAATACCAATACATAAAATGTTAACTCAATATTTTAAAATTACAACTAAAGTTTTAAAAATAAATTTGTTAACTGATTGCTTATTAATGTCGCACTATGGAGCTACATGGAGGCTATTGGTGAAGCAACTCCTAATTTTGTACCAAAGTCAAGTGATGAAGAGGACACCCGAGCTAGCATTTCACTCTGCAAACTTCTGCACCATACCAATGTGAGAACTTCTAAGTCGACAGATTTATTGTAAATCAGCTCATGTACACGGCAAGTCTTCAGTGGCATCAGGACTAGAGCCCATGAATTCAGACATAAAAAAACCCACAAGTTCGAGATAATGACTTCTCAACTACTGTATATTTTTTGAAGGCTTAAGCAATTTGGAAAACAAAAATAAAACATTTAGTACCAGGTTGACTGAAAAGTTCGTAGGCTAGCGTAGAAAAAACATTTTTTTTATAGAATTTGATTTTATTATTCAATATAGTTCCCTTCGAGGGCGATACAACGATTATAGCGGCCATACAATTTTGTGATACCATTTTTATAATACGATTTGTCTTCAGCCTTAAAATAGGCTTCAGTTTCGGTGATTACCTCTTCATCGGTGCAAAATTTCTGTCCAGTGAGCATCCTCTTGAGGTCTGATAACAGAAAAAGTCGCGGGGGGGCAGATCTGGATTGTACGGTGGATGCAGAAGCAATATGAAGCCCAATTCATGCCATTTTGTCATCGATTTCCTTGATTTGTGACACGGTGCATTGTCTTGATGAAACAGCACTTTCTTTTTCTTCAAATGAGGCCGCTTTTCTACAATTTCGTCGTTTAAATGCTCCAATAATGCTACGTAATAGTCGCTGTTTATGGTTTTCCCTTTTTAAGATAGTCAATAAATATTATAACATGAGTATCCCAGAATACTGATGCCATAAACTTGTCAGCCGACTTTTGTGTCTTTCCACACTTTGGAGTTGCTTCATCACCTGCAGTCCACTAGGCTGACTGTCGAATGGACTCCGGTGTGAAATGATGGAGCCATGTTTCATCCATCGTCACATATCGACACAAAAATTCAGATTTATTACAATTGAACAGCTCCAAACACTGCTAAGAATCATAGATTCATTGTTGTTTTGGTCGATTGTGAGCTCGTGCGGCACCCACTTTGAGCAGAGCTTTCGCATATCCAAATATTCATTCAAAATATGACCCACATGTTCTTTTGATATCTTTAGGGTCTCAGCTATCTCAATCAACTTCACTTTACGGTTATCAAAAATTATTTTGTGGACTTTTTTGATGTTTTCGTCGGTAACAGCCTCTTTGGGGTGTCCACTGTGTGCATTGTCCTTGGTGCTCATTTCGCCTTGTTTAAATTTAGCAAACCACTTCTCTACGGTTGATTTTTTTGGTGCAAAGTCCAAATAATGTTTATCAAGACAAGCCTTGGTTTCAACAGTATTTTTTTCGCCAAAAAGCAATGCTTTATTAATGCACGAAATTCCTTTTTATCCATTTTTTCAAAGTAACAAAAGTTCTTTCACTATAAATGCTATAACTCAGATAATAATAGTGCAACTGTCAAATTTATACAAACGTCTTTTGAAGGTTAGGGCTAACTAAAAATCATATGGATTTTATACTATTAGCACCATCTATGTGTCAGCCTATGAACTTTTCAGCCCGCCTGTTAAATGATAAAAATTTAAAAAATACTTAGTAAAAATTTTTTTTGTGTGTGAAATTTTTGCATTTTAATCAATTACTATATGCATAATAAGTGCATAAAATAGTATTTCAAAATAATGGAATAAGAAAAAATATTTTGCGAAAATCATCTAGACATTAGAAAATTAGAACATAATATGGATATATACAGTTTCAATTTAAGTTTAAAAAACATAGTAACAAAAGCATAAAAAAAAAGATGCAACTACAAAAATTAATTTAAAATGGTTTACCTTTAATTAGTTCATGGACTTCTTCCACTTTCTGACTATATGCATTTTCCAAACTTTTCATTTCAGCTTCATGTGACATCAAATGCTTTTGAACTATTTCTTCATATTTACTTTTTAATTCATTTTTCAAATCAGAAATTTCTTTATTGTGTAAAGAAATAAGTTTCAACCGTTCCTCTTCCCATTTACTTCTGCCATCTTTGTCGATCGACTTTTCGCCCTCACTTGTAGATTTATGCAATTCACTTTTCTTTTTATTATACTTCTTCTCCAAAGATTCTGCCAATGATTTTATTTCCTTATCTTTAATTTCCAAAAGCTGTAGTTTTTCATTTTCAAATCGCTTTTCTAGAGCTTGTTGAAGAGTCTGTAATTCTGTTTTATGTTCAAAAATGGTTAGTTTACGTTTTTCAGCTAATTGGGTAGCATAATCTTCTTGCAGCTTTTTAAGTCTTTCACTGTACTGAGAAAACAAATGATTACACAATGCTTCAACATTTTTTTCTTTACTATCTTTCAATTTTTTCAGTTCTTCTATTTGAATCCCTTGAACCTTTTTCATCTCATTTACCCACTGCATCTCAAAGAACTGGTGCAAATTTGCAATTTCTTTTTGGTGATTCTCTTCCATCTTTTTCTCCTTTTCTAATTTAGAATTCAACTCTGCATTAAGTTTCTCAATTTCTTGCTTAAAAACTGTAATTGTTAATTGTTTGCTCTCCTGAAATTCCTTTTTAGTAGACATCATTTTTTCCTCAAAATCCTTCAGCATTTGATTCCTCTGTGCCTGAAATTTTATTTTTTCTTCTTTCATTTGATGACTCAAAACCTTGGCTTCAGCTACAGCAGCAGACTTTTCCTTCATCAAGCTACATTTCATATTATTTACTTCAGCCTTATATTTTGCTTCAAGTTGTAGTCTCAGAGATGATTCAATCTCTTTCAGCTTTGCTTGCCACTGAGCTTCTTTATCACAAGACAACCGCTGGTTTTCTTCTTCAAACTTTTCTCGAAGCAACAGGTTTTCCTTTTCAAGCTTTTCACAGTGAGATTTGAAATCATAATTTTTATTATTTAGTTCCATTTTAATTTTATTTTCCCAGCTTTCATTGATCTTGTTTACATGTGCTTCATGGTTCTTCAACATCTTGCTCAATTTTACATCAACAGTCTTTTTCAAAAGAGCATAAATCAGATCTCCATAAGTTTTATTATCATTTGGTCCAAAAGCTTTTGCAGCCTCCTATAAGAAATTTTATTAATTAATGTCATAATAAAATAATCTTGAATGATTGCAATCCTGAAACACAAACACACACACACGCAGATTGGCTTTGAAAATTTATACTACATAATAAGATTTGCAATTCCATTAGATTTTTTCAATCCCAGTATTTCGGAATTACATTATCCAAATTCCAGGATTATGGGGTTGGTCCTGGGATTAGAACTGGACTATTTATGAAAAATACTTACACATTAGCAGGGTTGAAATGACATAATAAATAAATAAATATTATTAAAAATTGGTTTAATATTATTATTTATTGAAACAAATCAAAACAAAACCTAGTTCATTATAAAAAGTATAATTTGAATTCATTAAAAATTTATCCATTTGAATTAAATATCAATATGCATGATATTTTCCAAAAGCTTTTAAATTTACAACAGAATAAAAAGCCCCTATTTTATTTTCTTTGAAACTATATTTTTTTAATGTTTAATATATTTAGAATTGATAGCTGCACAGTAAATAAGATTTTTCAAAATTAAAATTATGAAGCCTGAACTAAACTTTCTTTCACAACACATTCACATACACTTATACACAGCACATACAAAAGATAAAATGGATTTACATAAATTTTAATCTAAAAAATTTTCTTACTTATACAACCCCCTCCCCCAACCCTCCCACTTTCCTTTTTTTTTAAAAAAAAATATCTCCTCAAAAATGTTTTTTAAAATATTTTTAGAATGATAGCAAAATAATATTACTAAATTTATCTCTCTGTAGATTAAAAAATGGAGAAAACATTGAAATAACTCACCTATAACTGAGTTAATTCACAAACTTTAAATATTAAAAAACTTTTGAAGAAATGCCTTTTCGATATTTCAAACAGCAATATCAGCTTAAAACAGCTTATAAGAATATACTTATAGTAACAAAATAATATTACTAGAGTTATATCTCTTGATGTTTAATAAAAGAGAGAAAAATCTAAAAAAGCACACCTTTTATATTGATTTAACTTGATAATTTAGAAAAATGATTCATGATGGAAGATTCAGAAAAGAGAAATCAAAATTTATTATAAACATCGGACAAATGAGTCAGATTTTTTTTATTACTAGGCTGCAAACCCTTCAACAAAATAATTTATAGCATATCATTTAAAGCTAATAATACCACTTTTTATCTCACATTTTAAAAAATACCTACACCAAATATTTAAATTTATATAATTATTTTAACAAGAACAGTGATCCACATACAATAGGAAATTAAGCAGAAAACAAGATTTGTCCGTACATAATCATAAAAAAAATGAAAATCTTCTTTCTAACAAATTAGAATAAAATCAGATTGTGATGAAAAAACAATGAATATACTTAATTTTATCTCTTTACATTATATTTTAAAAGAAAAAAGTTACACAAATAAATAATACATACAATTATTTCTTTTTTTACTTCAGTTATATCAATATCTTCTACTTCATTGTTGGAAATGTTTCTGCACAAAATTTCAATTTGCTTTCTCAGATTTTCAACTTCTCCATTGTGAGTTTTCTCCATATTTTCAATTCTTAATCTCCAGTTAGCATTCTCTGATTTCAATGTGTTTCGAGACACATCCAATGTTGTTCCCATCTGTTTCACCATCTGCCTAAGGTTTTGCTCAATGGACTTTTGCTCCTCGAGTTCTCTTTCTAAAGATTCTACTTCTGCCTCTAATTTCATCTATTTTCGGGAGGATATAACAATAAGATAAGAAAACTACAAAGAACCAAGAAATTAAAATTGGAACGACTGAAATTAAAAAGTACTTTTAGTAACTGAATAACCAAATATTAGTCAAATTAATTTTATTAATAGCAGTACATAATAAAAACTGTATAAAATTAAAAAAATCAATTAAATTCTGCCATAATTTTAAAAAAATTCTTAAATTTGAATAGAAATAATAATAAAAAATATTTCAAAGAATTTGTTATAGAAATTAAGATTTTAATTAAAATTACTTCCCAAACACTGATTTGTAGAAAGCAAAACTATCAAAAATTTAAATAGCATATAATTCTACGAAATCAAATTTTCAACAAAAAAAGAATAACAATATTATTTATTAATTAACAATATTAATTATCTCTAGAAAATAATAAACAATATTGGAAAATACATAAAAAGTTTTAATATTACAACCAATTTTGGTTTCCAGGAATTCTGAACTCAAAATATTTTAAGATTATTACATAAATTAAAGACTTTAGAATTTTATATAAAAAAAAACAAAAAAAAACATCATTTTTCAATGGGAAAAACTAAACAATAAATATCAAAGTAAAAAAAAGGGGGGGGGGCAGTTTGTCAGTCTTTTAAAACGATTTTGAAAATGTCAATTGATATACACAAGTTTTTTATTTAACCCCTTTAGGACGCACCAGCATGAAACACCAAGTCCCAAATGGCTTGCATACGAGCCAGCGTGTTTCTCTTCATGAAGGTTGAATGACTCACATACCCGCCACGTACCTGGAACATTTTGCAAGCTCTGTTTTTTGGCAATAGATTGCATTCTATGCCCATAAGATTTGAAATCCATGCAGATCTGACCTTCTACTTGAAATGAGAGGAATATAACTCACATACACATGGTTTTTGTTTTATAAACATAAGGGGAAGGGAATGTTTTCAAATTGAATGCTTTATGACTGTTCTTGAAATGAACATGTGGTTTTTGTTTATAGTGAAGATGAGAATTTTATTTCCGCTAAAGCATTTGATTTGGATTTGCAGTCTAGATTTTAATGGATAATTTGACCTGGTGGACAAAATTTCTTTTTCCCTCTTACTTTTTTACAAGGTCGACTTTTAAAATACTGACAATATAATGTTTTAAAGCTTGTACTTAAACAGAAAGTGACTAAAGTAAATAAAGCGTGTAAGTGTCACAAAGCAAGTTAATATAAAGTTCATGTAACTTAATAAAAGACAAAACAAACAAAAAAATTAACAAACCTGAGCATCAGTTTCTTCATGCAAAGTAGCAAGCTCTCTTTCCTTTTGCTGCATCATTTCTTGAACGGTATCATAATCTTGTTCAAGCCGTTTCTACAAGCAACAATAATAAATAAAAATATGCTTATTAGGGGAAAAAATGTCAATTCCCCCTTTTTCTAAAACATACATTTAATTTGAATGTTTTTATAAAGCATTTTTATTTGTTGTAACTGCACAAAATTATAAATATGGAAGGAATTATTCAAAATAACATTTTGAAACAAGACAAATTTTTTTAATATGGAAGCTTCTATTATAATTTTTACTACTTCTATTTTATTTTGTTTATAGAATGTATTTAAAAAAATCCTCTTCTATTTGAGTGTTTGAAGAAAATACCAACCTCAGTTTAATAAATACTTTCTGTAAAAGGGAAAAAATATTCTAAAAATATAGGAGGGAGAGCAAAAACAATTCTATCTCAATTTATCTACAAAATTTTAAAGCCACTATAAATAGTTTAAAAAATAATGACAGGGCAAAATACTAAAATATAGTTAAAAAAATTTTAAAAATAAACTTAAAGATTTTATATACAAATCACAATATTCCAAACTAAAAGTAAATTATAACTCCTCCTTGAAATCTATTAGATTAAAACAAAATAAAATATAACACAATGCAAAATAGTTAAAATAACCAATTTATGGAATACAAGATGATGTAGTAATATTTACGCTTTTTTAAAATTCTTTTAGTACAGTTATGTGTGTGTATAAATATAAGTATTCCAAAAATTTATAAATTTTTTAATGTTATAAGTACTAGATAATAAACTTTTAGAAATATTTTTTAAGAAAAATTACCACAACAAAGAAATACATATAAGAAAATATTAAATATTCTTTTATTGCAGAAATTTTCAAATAAAAAGTTCAAAAAAATTTATAAGATTCACAAAAGGACCTTCCATTCAAAAGATAACCATAATTTACAGCAAAAAATATGTAATTTTATTCACTTTGATTATTTTTGTTTTTGAAATGCCTAATAATTTTTCTTAATCGTTAGGCATAAAGCATTTCAAACATGCACTAAAACTCCAATTGAATGATAAGTACATTAGTAACTTTAAAGTGAAGCATAAGCTAAATTAGTAAATATTTTTAGTTAGTTAAAATATACAAAAACTCATTCAGACACCAAAATTTTGGCAAAGATTATGATTTTAATTCAAAAAATTATTTCAAAGGGCTCAATGCTTTTTTAACTTTTTTTGGAATTTCATCTTTGTTCTACATAAAGTACCAGTTCTTTTTGTAATTCTTCAACCCCCCGAAAAAATATTCTTAAAACTTTGCAATAAAAATCTTTTAAAATTCGCTACAAAAGATTTTTTTAAAAAAGTTTGTTCAGTATTACATTGGCTAATGCTTGATAAATAGAGAGCTTTAAACATTTAAAGCTAGTAGATGTAAATTTCTTCAATGTAACACAAAACAAATATTCTATAATCATTAAACCAAATTAAAATTTTCCTGTTTTGAAAAATATTTTTGAGTATCCTGACACCCAAAATTAAGCCATTTACATTCTTTTAACAATATATTTAATCCCTGCTTTTTGAAATGTTTGAATAATATCAATTGCATTAAAATTTTTATGGATTAATACAAAATGCATAATTGACAAAGCTAATGCTAAAACACAAAAAGTTGTTACAGCTCTATTTTTGATTAAAGTCATACAATAATTAGCAGGAAATGAAGAATTCTTTCTCTCTTCATAGCTATAGCTATAACACATGCCTTCTTATGTTCAGTTCAATCCAATCAAAAAGTTAGCTCGAATCAGCAGATCTAGTAAGAGAGAGACAGACAGAGTAAGCCAAGACCAAAGAGAAAGATACTATTCTGTTGATAGAGCATCTTCGCATGCACCATGCAGGAAATTCCCATCACCAATACCTGATAACCAGTTAGGCTGCCTAATTCTTGCAGAAGTGTATCCACTTGCACTTGTTCAAGTTCCAAGTCTTTATATGCAGCTCGAAGAGAAGATTCAAGGTTAGCAATACAAGCTTTCAGAGCAGATATTTCTGAATTTTTCTCTCTTAACTGATTATCGCGCTCACAAAGTTTTTTGCTAAGTGTTACTTTTGCTTCTTCAAGTGTTTTCACACAGGTTTCATAACTATCAAACTTATGTGAAAATACATCATCAATCTAAAGTGTAGAAATACACAATATTAAAAAAGACAAGTTAATAAATTAAAAGAATGGAGTGCTTCTCATCAATTTTTTTAAAAAAAATCTAAGAGTCATCTTGAAAAGAAATTATACAAAAATACTATATCATCAATTTAATAATGTCACATTTGAAAGCTACAGGAAAGACACCTAATAATTTTGAACCCAAATCAAATGATGCGGACGACACCAGTCATTAGATTTCATTGGTACCAGGACTTAAGAGAAACAACACCCGTCATGACTGCAACATCTCACAAATTTGATGTTAAATGCATTCTATTATTTGAATGGTAATCAGTTTGCTTAAACAATAAGAAATATTGAAAGTTCAAATGATTTTTCTCATTCATTTCTAAATTAATGCAATCATTTTATAACCTGCAAATGAAACTATTCTTCATGAATAAATAATTAATTACATTGTAAACATTAGAGTACACCAAAGGATTTATTGAAATAACTCTAAAATTAAATTTTCTGTTAAACCAATACACAAGAAAAATCTTGAAATACGAAACAATTCCTTTATTTTGAATTCAATGATTTTTTTACTCAATCATCATATATAATATTCATTTAATATATATTAAGTTAAAAATAACTACCAAATTCATCAATAATTTTAGACATTTACAAATACACAGAAGGAAAAGGAAACTAGCAATACACTGCAGGTTTGGAAACAATTCTAAAATATGCCATGGCATATTAACAAAATAAATATCTTTTCTAAATAAAAAAATTCAATTAAAAATATTTACATTATCTTGTGTTATGTTTGCCATTTCTTCCATCAAAGTTTCCACCTGGTTCTGCTCACTCTTCAGTTGATCTTGAACATTTTCAAGAGATTCATTTAGTGATATTACTTCGCTCTTCAAAACTTCTATTTTGGATTTTAATTGAACATTTTCCTTCTCAAATTCTTCACCAATTTTAATTTTTGCTTCCAATTCCTGACCAATAAGCTACATGGATAAAGAATATATATATATATATATATATATATATATATATATATATATATATATATATATATATATATATATATAGTATTTTAACAAGTGTAACTGAAATTCTCAATTATAAAATCTTTTTGAAACAAATCCAAATTAAATTTATGATTGTATCATTTCTAGAAAAAAAAAATAGAACAAGATGTGTAAAATCATTAAATTTTATGATATATAACAGTAAAAGAAAAAAGAGGGAGGTAGGGGTATACCTGCTTAATATACATCAAAGACCCATTGTTATATTAAATCAAATAATGGATCTACACAAATAAATTTGAAATAACTCTTATTGTAAAATGAGTTGCAGCTCATATCACAAAAATTTACTTCAATTTTCATTCTTTAAAAATTGCAGATTGTGGAAAACTAATATGATTTTGCTCCCAACTTTGCTTGTTAAAGCTTTGATGATAAATTTAAAAATCTCTATTCTAAACATATGCTAACATTTAAAACCGAAAGTAAACCCTAAAATCAAAGATTCTAAAGTAAAATAAATATACAAGAAGCATTAAGCAAATATTAGGAACAATAATTATGGTTCCTGAGATTTTTATATCAATAAAATATGAAACCCTTTAAAAAAGAAGTAAATTTCCCATTAAGTTTTGTTTTTAAAACATACTAGAGAATTATCATAAAATAACAAAAATAATGATGAAATATTTTTCTTCCTTACTGATGAATTCTGATAATTATGTTGAAATTTTTCAAGTTCATTATGTAAATATTCTACTTCTTGGACTTTGTTCATAAGTTCTTCATTCTTTTCTAAAAGCATTAATTTAAAGCAAGCAGTGGATTCATTTTCATTTAATTCAGTTGATGAATCCTAGAAAAATAATAATAGAATAAATTTAAAACTTAAATATAAACATGACATGCCAATATATATATATATATATATATATATATAATATCTATAAATTAATTTTTAACATTTATATTTATAAAAATTGTTGAAGCTGAAAAGCAGATATAATTAATAATACATACAAAATTAAGACAGACACAGAATATATACAAACTTTACACACCATTCCAAGAAATCTAGAAAATTCTACTATACAAATACCTCCTGTAATCTATAGGCGCATTTTGTATGCAGTACATACAACCAAAACTTTCTACATTTTCGTATAATTCTATGTAAAAATATATTTATTCACAACCTTGAAAAAAATCAATTTTTCTGCATTTTTTAAACAATTCAATACAGATATCCCCCCCCCATCATTTTCTTTTGTTAAAAATGAATTACTATTTCAATACTTCACAAAACTACCCATTTTTGATCAATAAGTTTAATAGGATATTTTCCCCATAATTAATAAGCTACCCAAAAACTAATGGCGGAGGACCACACTCAAGTGACCAGGAGCAAGAGATTGAATCCTCTCTACACAGCAGGCACTTTATTTCCCTGAAAATAAGGCCCAGTTTCACATAAATTTTTGCAGCAAAAGACTCCTTTTCAGTAAATGCCTTGTTTTTCATGGACAGAAACTTCCACTCCTTCAAATGCAGCAGGCACGTCCTCCTTATCTGAAACACCATCACATCACTTAAAGAAACCACCCATAAAGTGTTATGAATTCTTTTGGTGATAGCCCAACAGCACTGTTATTGAAAGGCAAATGCTTCAATTACACACTTTTCTCTTCTGTCAGAAATCCATTTATATATCTTCTACTTTAGGAAATAATGGTTACCAATATCCAATCCATCGAAGTATTTCTTTCCTGCTGACCGAGTGAGGTTACTGTAATTTGATTACCATTTCTTAACTACCTCGAAGATACCATTTCTCCTCTTTGTAGAAAGCTGTCTTTCCCAATTATTTTCTTATACATGATACTATAGCTCTTTCTTAAGGTACTTATTGTTATCTCAGTGGGTTTTTTCACAGAATATGCACACAAGAAAAGCATACACTCAATTAAAGTGGACCGTTTTTGTTTATTGTCCTTTACTTGACGCCTCCCTCGTTGGTGTCTAGGGATATATTTGCAACCCTAAAGGATGCTTTACACCAGGGGTTGGTAACCTTTTAGCTGTGGCGTGCAAAACCAGTCAACCAATATAATACAGCATGCCACACAGTAGGAAATTTTTGAGACAACTCGATTCCCGCAATAATGCATGCAGAGTTAGAGAAGACAATAATATAGTGGTTACGAATTTTGTGTAAAACAGTGTAAATAATTTGTATTTGGATGTGTAATGCCTTTATCTTACTCTAAATTAGATTTAGTTTACGTTAAAATTGTAAAATTCACAAGCAATGCTGTTCCCCTTACGTTACAATGGTGATTCAACGTGAATTAGGCGAAATTTTGGCGATAGCGCCAAGTTGGCGTCGACTTTGGTGATCATGTTAGCGAGTTCGGAACCCTCTGGATTCTGTTAGAAATTAGTAGAAAAATTCACTAATTTCAAGAACTATGATGCAAGTGGACCTTTTTCACATTATCCACGAGGGATATAAATAGAAGATGCTTGCCAAAAGTCAGTCAGTCTGGTTTTGACTAGCGATCAGTTAGCGATCAGTTAGTATTACTTCAGTGATTACTTCGGCTGTTGAACGAGCGTTTGCTTGTGAATAATCTTTTATATACGTGTATTTTAGATACTGATAATTGTGTCTGAGTGTTGTTGATGGTGTGAAGATCTTCTGAGATTTATTCTGAGAATGTTGCTGCTGAATCCTGTATTTCAAGGATTGGATTTTTGACAATAAATTCACATTGCTCTTAACTGTCTTGTTCTTAGTGACAGATTTGCATAAAATTCTTGAAGCCTGGATCAACATTTTTGGTGTCAGAAGTGGGATCTTATGCTGATAACATGAGCGATGGATGAGCAACTGAAGGCTTTGCTGGAAGGCAACAATGCTTTGAAAAGTGTCTAGGAAGAGACCAAGGAGAGAATGGAGAATATGCAGAGAAGCGAGGAACAGGTTAAAAATTAGTTGAAGGAGAGAATGGAGAAAGGCCAACAAGAAATGCAGAAAGGTCTGGAAAATATGCAGAAGAGCTAAAAAGAGACAAAGGAGAGTATAGAGAATATGCAAAGAAGTCAAAAGACCAAGGTGAGAATGGAGAATATGCAGAGATGTCAAGAAGATCTGAAGAATTCTCTAGAAGAGAAAATCAACAGTGTGGCAGACAGAATAGCTGGAAAAAATGAAAGAAGAGATTGCAGTAATTGAAGAAAAATGAAAAAGGAAATAGAAAGGGTTAAAGAGAAGGTTTGGGGAAAAAATTGAAGTGCTGGAAATATTAACCTTGTATTACAGCAAGTAGAAGAGTTTGAAAAGAAGCTTCTAGCTTGTGGGAATGAGGATAATGAAAGAAATTTTGTGCCTGCTCCTCCAGTACCTATGCTTGCCTCACCAGTGTCAGTGAAACTGTCCACCTATGATGGAAAAATCAACTGGGAGGTATACAAGACATAATTTTCCATAATTTCAGATGCTAATGGATGGACTGAAGGAGTCAAAGTATGTCGGCTAGTAGCATCCTTTAGAGAAGCCAATGAAATTCTGCACTCTTCCTGACACAGAGCATCTGAACTTGAACTCCCTCTATAATGCTCTGGATCTTCGGTTCGCCCAGAAATACTCCAAAGACTATGCAAGCCTGCAAATGAAAACAAGACTCCAGAAAACCGGAGAAAGTTTGCAGGAGTATGCCTCCGAAATAGAGTGACTCGCCAACTTTGCTTTTTCCAGCTATCCAGCAAATGTGCAAGAAATAATTTCATTGCAGTATTTTGTGGACGCACTGAAGGATGGAGAAATCCAGAGGGCTATAAGAATGGCAGATGCTCATGATCTAAAATCTGCTGATATATGCCCTAAAATTGGAGGCCCCCACTCAAGACAGTCGCAGAGACCGCCATTCCACCTGAGGAGCTAGAGTGACTGCAGACGAGCCCTGTGAATCTCGATGTATAAAGGAGATTGAGAAATTGAAAGAGGAAATGCAAACCATAAAGGCTGGAATTTCAAACCAAGAGAAATGCAGCTTCAAGTGCTGGGGATGCAGTGGAACGGGACACCTGAGAAGATACTGTCCCCAAGCAAGGAAGGAAGAGAGAGCACCGTCTCTTCTTCCAAACAGCAAAACTAGTATGTGGCCGTTTTGCGGGGCGGAGGTCTTCAGATAATGAAAAGCCCCATCACAAAATTCTCCAGTTTAAGGCAGTGAATGGCAGCGACAAGGGACTCTACGTTATAGGGCAGATTAATAACATCTTGTGCCATATGGTTATTGATACTGGAGCCAATGTGTAAATAATCAGAGAAGATTTGGCTTGAAACTCAAAAACTAAAATTATTTGGATGCTGCCCAGAATTTCCTTACAAACAGTGACGGGTGACAAGATTTGTGTGCATGGGAAAACTAACATCACTCTAAGGTTTGGAAATATCGACTATCGCCATATGGCATATATAGCAGATATAACCGATTCCAGTATTCTCGGGCTGGATTTTCTGAAGAACAATAACTTCACACTGGACTTTGAAAATAGCAGTATGTGTTCAAAAAATTTGAAGATATCACTTTTTGGCCTACAAATACAATTTGAATCCAACCAGACAATTATAGCAAAAACCATCATTAACACCAAGGACTGAATGTATATCCAGTTTAGTAGCAGATAATAGGAAATTCCTATTCAGCCTAATTGACTATCCTGACCCAGACAGTTCAAAAGCAGGGGCACTGATACCTTCTTCAGTAGTAGACCTCTCGAAGTCAGCCATCCCAGTTAGAGTGGCTAACATCAGTTATAAGGCGGGGACTATCCAGGAAGGAGAGGTAATAGCAGCTTGTGCTCCTGTTACTTGTGTAGACCGAAAGTGCAATAGCCGAGACCTTTCTTCAGAAGATCTAGCCAAGGATTTACTACAAAATACAGACTTAAGACGAGAAACAGATGTGCTGCAGGAGAGCTGATTAATGAATTCCAAAGCCTATTTTCGAGAACATCTGAGGACTTCGGAAGAACTAGGCCAGCGCAACACCAAATTGTTACAGGAGAGCATCCTCCTATTAAGCAGCCCCCTCGACGACTACCATTTGCTAAAAAGGAAGAGAAGTCCAAAAACTCATCAAGGACATGCAAGATAATGATGTCATTGAGCCTTCATCATGTTCCTGTGCATCTCCCATCGTCTTGGTCAAGAAGAAAGATGGCCTTACCAGATTTTGTGTAGACTATCGTCGGTTGAATGATGTCACCAAGAAGGACAGCTATCTTCTGCCAAGAATAGATGACACGCTTGATACACTTGCTGGCAATACCTGGTTTTCTACCTTAGATCTCAAGAGCATATATTGGCAGGTAGAAAACCACCCTGACAATAAAGAGAAGACTGACTTCACCATGGGACAAGAGCTGTGGTAATTTAAGGTTATGCCTTTCAGCTTGTGTAATGCATGTGCAAGATTAGAGTGCCTTATGAAAACAGTCCTTGGAAACCTCTATGCCTTTCGTACAAGGCATGCCTGGTGTACCTTAACGACATTATCATCACGAGGTGTTCCTTTGAAGAACATCTTAACAATATCAGATGTGTGCTACGAAAGCTGAAGAAAGCTAACCTGGAGTTAAGTCCATTCAAGTGCCACCTGTTCCGGCGTGAAATCACCTATCTCGGGCATATAACTTCGGCAGAAGGTGTTTGAACAGACCCGGATAAGATCTTGGCTGTGATAGACTGGAACTGCCCGACTCATGCTCACCAGCTCCGGAGTTTCTTGGGCTTATGCACGTATTACTGGAAATTTGTGAAAGATTTCTCAACAATCACCAGACCACTCCATAAGCTGACTGAGGCAAAACAGAAATTCATCTGGACGGACGATTGTAGCAATGCTTTTAACAAGCTTAAGGGCGCACTAACATCTGCTCCAGTCCTGGCATATCCTGAAATTGGGAGAATTTATTCTGGATACAGATGCAAATCATGAAAGCACCAGAGCTGTATTGTCCCAAGAAATAGATGGTCAGAAGCGTGTCATCGTCTATTTTAGTAAGTGTCCAGACCAGAAAGAAATTATTGTGTGACCAAAAAGGAACTGCTTGCTATTGTAAAAGCAGTGGAGCACTTGCATCCTTACCTTTAGGGTCGACGGCTCCTGCTGTGAATAGATCATGCCTCATTGACCTGGCCATTGAATTTAAAAAATCCAGAAGAACAAATAGCCAGGTGGATACAAAGGCTACAGGAATATGACATAGAAAAGGATCAGCACATGGAAATGCAGACGCACTTTCAAGAAGACTCTGTCCTGAGAGCTGCAAATACTGCTTGAGAATTGAAAAGAAATTCGGCGAAATAGATCCAGTAGTCCGCCAAATTACGTCATCAACATCAGAATCCAACTCATGGAATGATGAGAGCGTCAGAAAAGATCAACTGGCTGATCCTGAGATAAAATCAATAATAGAATTCAAAGTGTCATCTGATGAAAAACCTAGCTGGCAAGTCATCGCCCCTTTTCATCTGATAATGAAACGTTACTGGGCTGTTTGGCACTCTCTCCATCCGAGAAATGGTGTTTTATATCGAAAATGGGAGTCTAACGACAGAAAAGCTTTCATATGGCAATGAATACTACCAAAGACAAGAGTATTGACAGTCCTTAACGAACTGCATGGAAGTCCAACTGGAGGTCATTTTGGTATTATGAAGACCTTACAAAAAGTTCATGATCGCTTCTACTGGAACAATGTGCGGAGTGATGTGGAAAAGTGTTGTTGCATATGTAATCCCTGTGCTGCATGCGAAGGTCTCAGAAAACGCACTAGAGGAAGACTGCAGCTGTATAATGTGGGAGCGTCTTTTGAATGAATAGCTTTTGACATCCTAGGCCCCCTTCCGAGCTCATCAGATGGCAACAACATCCTGGTTGTCATGGACTACTTCACTAAGTGGCCTGAAGCCTATCCTATATCTGACCAAGAAGCCCCCGACTGTTGCAGAGGTTCTAGTTCAACATTGGATCTCAAGATACAAAGTTCCTCTACAACTGTACTCTGATCAAGGAAGAAACTTTGATTCTGCAGTTTGCAAGAGACTATGTGAGATACTTGCATCGACAAAACCCGGACAATGGTTTTACATCCTCAGTCTGACAGCGTGGTACAGAGGTTCATCCAGAACAGCCTTTCTCTCATGGTATCCAGTAATCAACAGGATTGGGACAAGAAACTGCCTCTTTTTCTGCTTGTCTACGGGAGTGCTATTTACGAGACCACCGGCTATCCCCCATCTCAGATGATCTTTGGATATGATCTTTGTCTGGCTGCAGATCTTCCTTTCAGCCGGCCACCATATGCTCCCTTGGCACCGGAGGAGTATGTCGAGAAACTCCAGGCACGGATAGAGGAAATGCATTGCCTGGTCAGGGAAAGAATCAGCATGGCTTCAGAGAAGATAAAGACCCGATATGATGCAAGAGCAACCGGTTCTGACTTCCACGAAGATGACAAAGTGTGGTTATGGAATCTGAAACATCGCAAAGGACTCTCTCTGAAGCTGCAATTTTGAATTTGCTTTGAATGTGCTGTCGAGTACTTCTTACTTTACATTTGATTATTAAGAGAATAGTTATGTCTGTAAATAGAGGCCTCTTATTCAGGGATTGTGCTGACTGAGATGTGCAGTACTTGAGGAGAGAGCAGTGTTATGAATGTTGTGCAAAAAATTGTAAATAAGTTGTATTTGGATGTGTAATGACTTTATCTTACTCTAAATTAGATTTAATTTATGTTAAAATTGTAAAATTCACAAGCAACCCCCCCCCTTATGTTACAATGGTGACTCAATGGGAACTTGGTGAGTTCGGAACCCTCTGGATTCTTCTAGAAATTAGTAGAGAAATCCACTAATTTCAAGAACTATGACGTAAGCAGGTCTTTTTCAAATGATCCACAAGGGATATAAATAGAGGATGCGCGCCAAAAGTCAGTCAGTCTGGTTTTGACTAGCGATCAGTTAGTATTGCTTAAGTGATTACTTCGGCTGTTGAACAAGTGATTGCTTGTGAGTAATCTTTTATATACGTGTACTTTAGACACCAATAATTGTGTCTGAGTGTTGTTGAAGGTGTGAAAACCTTCTGAGATTTATTCTGCGAATATTGCTGCTGAATCCTGTATTTCAAGGATTGGATTTTCGACAATAAATTCACATGGCTCTTAAAGAACTGTCTTTTTCTTTGCGACTGATTTGCATAAAATCCTCGAACCCCAGATCAATGTAACAATAGATTTACAGTTTTATTATATATTAATTTTGCATCAATTAAAGATATTAACATTTAAATAAAGGCATAAAATATAACTATTTTTTCAACAAAAATTTAACATTTATTCTTTATTTTTAAACATATTTTTTAAAAAATACACAACATAAAATATAAGTATTTCCCTTCATTATTGTTAAATAAAAATTTTAATTCTTACCTAATGCTTGCACCATCCTTTCATATTACAAAATCAGAGTCATAATTTGTGATGTTCAAATTGACACAATTCTGAGCATTCAGTTGTTAAACAATTTCTTTGCAAACTTGAAACATTTTTCATAAGAAGAAATAATTTTTACTTAGATAAGTAGAACCAAAGCGGAAAGCTGAGTACATGCAATTTTCTCTCTTCAAATAATTAAATCTCCCCAGCAATAATATTCAATAATTTCCGAAATAGTTGCAAATTTATCTTTAGAGTTATCTTTCAGATTTTTCTTGTATTCGTTAAATGTAAAAAATAATTCTGAAGATGTTTGTCCAGAAAGTCTATTACAAATTTATCAAGCTCCACAACTACTCACATTTGATAAATTTTCTTATCTAAGGATCAATATATCATTCCTTTTAATTTTAATTATTCAATAGCTAATTGTTCATTGCAACACTTGACAAATTGAACATAGATGTATTGCAGCCACATCTGTTAGTTATCAAATTTGCTTATGTGTATTATTAGAACTTTGGCAATGCCTGACACCCATTTAGTTGATAGACTTAACAAGGGGGTAAAACTTAAGGGATTATTCTGAGTATCTTGAAAAATCATATTATGGCTTAGTTTTTAATTCAGCTTTATTTTTGGGTCAAACATAGTAATAGTTGATTAGGGAGGTGGAAAGGGAGGATTATTTGGTTAAGAAATTTGTTATATTTCCTAAATGACAGAATAGTCAGTAACAAAAATTGCACATATATCAAATTTCTAACCTTTAGTTCTTTTGATTCAGCATCTAAATTTGTTTGTATCTTAGCAACAGCAGTATCATTTTGTAGAACTCTTATCATATTATCTCTTTTCTCAACTTCCATTTCCAAAGCCTTCACCGCCTCATGAGTTTGTTGCAGCTAAAACAGATATTATACAATTAGTTCTTGAAAATATATTGCTAGAAAAAGAAACTTCTTTTAAAACTTTTCTAATTCTTTATTAAAAGATAACTAATATAATTAGGTGATTCAAATAAAGAACAAAATAGAGCTTTATTCTAAATAAATATGAGAGCACTTTTTCTTTTAAAAAATCTGTTAACCAAAATAATAAGTATATTTTCTTTTTTTTTCACATTCAGAAATATTAAATACAAAATTTTTTGACATTTTCAGAGTGCTACTTTATTTACAAACTATAAAATACAAGGCTAGTCAATTTTAAAATAGAAAATTCATCATCAAGATGTCAAAATACCTCAATCAGAAGCTTTTTGTTATCTTCCAACTGTTTTTCGAATGCTTCATGAAGCTCTTCTATTTTATCATTGACAGCTTGGGATTTCTGGGGAGTACTAAAACAGTGCTTCTGTTCTTCAATATGAGATTTTAGAGCAGAGATTTGCAAAAGCTGCTCTGATAGTTTACCTTGGAGTGCAGTGTTTTCATGTAGAATTTCCTAAATTATTATTAACAAGATTATTGAAGGGCAAAGAAAAAAAATTTAATCTACAAATTTATTATTGAAGGGCAAAGAAAATTTATTATTAACAAGAATATGTCAAAAATTACATTATTAAAAATTCACATCTACAAATGTAAAGAAAATCAATATATGATAAATATATATATTATAGAAAATAATTCAATATTCATTTTTGATTAATAGCTATAAATTTCAAGATTATACAACAATTTAATTGATCTTATAGTACTTGTTGAAAGAGAGACTAGAATGACCAATTATTTTACACAAACAAGTTTTAATTGTTCTAAAATGTCTCTTTCAGAACCATCTCCACCATGCTCCTTTTTCTACAATATATTTCCATGTTATGCCACAAGTAGAAATTAAATCTTGTACAGATGAATGAAGATTTCCAAAATTTTTCAGTTCCAACTCAGCACGCTTGAAAGTTTTAGCATAGTCACAGTAAATCATTGAACACAGTCCACATTGGGAAATGAATCTGCAGAATGCCAGTAAAAATTGTTTTGTGCTCATTGAAGAAAGAAGTTTGAGATGTAAAGCTAGAGTGGTTGCACATGTGAATGGGAGCAGGTAGGGTTTCTCATCACTGTCTTCAATGGAAAAGTGATCTGCAAAATCCAGTCCTGTCATTGAAAAATGGAGGCAATAATCTTGATTACCAAAATGTACTGTGTATTTTTTGCACACCTACTCAAAATGAATTTGACACACTGGCATCCTTTTAAAATCCAAAACTTTTCTCTGACTTGGGCTAAAGTAGCCTCAACACCAGTATGAAGTAAACAGTTATGTGCATGTAGAGTTACTAATTCACTGTACCTATCCTTGTTAAGTAACAGCCATGGGTGTTTTGTTACAAAATCATGATCAGAGAAACAAAGTCTTCTTTTAGATGCAGAAGACCATGAATATTTAGCTCTGGGTTAAGCGAATAAATTTTAGGTCTTGTCTAGAGACTTTCCTTGAGAAAGATCTAGTCTCTTTTGGAAAGTGTTTTTGTTGAATAGCTTTCACCCAGTAGCACCCAGCATTTGTGATCTCAGTTGAACTTAAATGAGCCTTTTAATTTCATCTTGTCCATTTCTGGGGTCAAAACCATGCCCAAAAATTTTTATTCTTTAGTCAATCCCACATTATATCTCTTTTCAATCCATAAAGAATTAAGTTCCAAGGAATTGGATTTTAACTTTCTAAGATCCATTACAACATCTAAGAAAACTTTAACAGTGTCTGTTGATAATCTATATGCATTTTCCATTACCCTTGTTACTAACTCAAGGTTCTGCAAATAATATTTTGCGACGTTTATTGGAACAAAAATCTTTATTAACAACACAACACAGAGACATACAAAAAAGCCTACAGTTTCCAAGAAAAGAGCTACATATATACACTCAATTCTACATCTGACATCATCTTGTGATGTAATCAGGGACCAATCCGTGACCGGCGCGCATGACATCACTTTAATCCTAACGTCATAGTTATGATGCCACGAGTGTGATCAGGGAAAGTTCAAGAATAAATCAATGGCGTCGCAACAACCCTTTTATATTGCTCAAAAATATCAGGATATCTTTTTAATCTATTTTTTAGATTTTCAAATTGCCTTAATGCTACTGAGAAATTATTTTCTAACTGACCCATTTCCACTTTCGATAACAAGCCAGCAGAATATTTATTATCTTCAAATAATAGATATATTATTTCAAATAATTCCCCTTTTGAAACCCTCAATTACATCCTTTTCCTCCTTAGAAATAGCTTGGTCACCAGTAGTTCCCATCAAATCTAAACTCCACAAAGATTTTTACGTGGTAGAATTATTGGACGACTGGAATGTGGATGTACCCAGCTGGAAGTATCCGAGGAACTTGGGATCGCACAGAGTGTCATCTCCAGGCTTTGGCAATGATTCCAAGATGATGGTAATGTAAGTAGATGTTACAGCACAGGTTGTCCCCGAGTTACAACGCCGAATGAGGACCGGTATATTTGGCAGTTACTGCCAAAAGAAACAGACGGAGCACAGCATCAGACCTGTCTCGTCAGCTCCCGGTATGGCAGTTTCAAGGCAGACCGTGTACAGAAGCTTAGGCCACATTGGTTTATATGCTCGTAGGCCTGTCAGATGTGTTCCACTTACTGCAACTCACTGTCGCTTGGGATTAACCTGGAGTAGAGAGCATGCATTGTGGACACCACAACAGTGGTCTTGTGTGATGTTTTCCGACGAGTCCAGGTTTAGTTTGCAGTCTGATTCTCGCCGGACTTTAATATGAAGAGTGCCGGGTACCCGATACCCCCAAGAGAACACCATTGAACGACACCGTTACGTGGTGCAGGATGGCTCGTTTGGGGAGGAATTTTCTTGGTTCCAGAACTGACCTGCATGTTCAGAGTGTAACGATGACAGGCCACATTTATCGGGATGTCATTCTGGAACAACATGTACGTTTGTTTCGAGGCACCATGGGGACTGAATTTCTGTTTATGGATGACAACGCCCGTTCTCACCATGCAAACATTGTAGATGAATGCCTTCAATAGGAGGATATCACCTGTATGGATTGGCCAGCCTACTCACCGGACTTGAATCTAATAGAGCATGTGTGGGATATGCTTGGCCGAAAAATTGTAGCCCATCAACCCCCTCCCACCTGTCTACCGGAACTTTGGAGGGCATTGCTTCATGAGTGGTGTAATATTCCCCAAGATCAGATTGATAATTTGATACTCAGCATGGCTAGGCGTTGTAAGGCCTGTATTGCATCGTCTGGGAGACATACTCCGTATTAACCATCATACTAACCATGTTATCCTGTTTTTTGTAAATAGGTTCTTTTTTGAAATTTGCTCCAGGGAGTAAAAATCGCAATTTTTATTAATTATGTCAAACATATAGCATCTTTTTTGCTCTTTACCTTTTGTTTAATAAATAGACTTTACAAATAAGTCAAATTTGTTTTGCTTCTGTCTCTTTCTTTGCCTGAACTTCATTATCCTTAATTTATGGACATGAGTGTATAAGAAAAATACCGTGAAAATATTAATAAGACATTATATAATAAATACATGTTTTAAAATAAGTTTAGCATGTTTGAAAATTATTCTGAATTTTATGAAATGGTTTTAATGTTCCTAAAAGTATAATAAACTCATAGTAAAAAATTTATTATAATTTATTTCGTCTAATGCGTAAATTAAAGAAAAGTAAATTCCTAAGAGAAACATATCTTAAATTGAAATCGTTGTTGTAAGCAATGTTTTTGAAATGCCTTGTTTAAAAAATAAAAAGGTTAGTTCTTTTTCAAATTTTTTTCACATAGACGTATATATGCAGTGTATTGAGGGGAAAGAAAAGGCACAAATAAGTAAATTTTCTCTGAAATAAGTATATTCTTTGTAAACACTGCCAATGTCATTTTATTGAATTCCTTTAGAATAGTTTTACTATAGTAGCATAAAGTAAAGAATCGTATTTCAGAAGGACATAGATATACATATGGGGACTTGATGCACAGGTTGAACCAGCTGGATATATATACTGGTGGCAGTTAAAGAGTTAAAAAAGCTTTTTAACAATACAACTTTGAGAAAATAAATACAAGATACATTTTCAATCCACTTACTATTTGTTGATTTTTCATCTTTTTCAACTGCATCTCCAAATCTTTGTTCTTTTTTATAAGCTCTTCATCGATATGTGCCAAACGACCAATTTTTTCTTCCAGCCTTCGAATTTCAAGCCAGTGAATGGACCGAGGAGACATTTCATACCCATCCTCACAAGGAAGTTGCAAATTTTCACTTCCTTGTGATCCACTAGGAGAATTATCATCACTCAAAACAGGACTGGTGAAAGATGATATGTGCATACTCTCCAAAAGACGAGCTCGTTGTTCAACTTTGGCTTCCAGGAAATGTATCTGAAAAAGGAAATGTTTCTTCAAAAATCATATTTCATTAGTGGTTTTATTCTTTTTCATTAGATTTAAAAATCTAAATTCAAATTATTATTTTGGGAAGCATGAAAATAAATACATATTACTACCATCTAATAACAAAAAAGATGAAATTTTTGTTTCAAAAGAATTTTATTTCTGAAACACATTAATTACCATTGAAAAGCCTTATCAATCAGGTTACTTACTCAAAAAAAAAAAAAAAAACTTATAACAATTATGAATACTTTGAGAAAGATATGAATATAAATGCAATCTTATTCAAGATATAAACTATCAGGGGGAGTAGAAAACACATAAGAGCCAAAATTACAAAGGAAAGATCAAAAGGCTATTCAGCTGAACAATGTGATCACAGTATCCCTCGTTTTATGTTCCAAATGTTTGTAAAGAACATGCAATAATTTATGAATATTGATAAACCATGTTTTTCAAAAGACTCTACAACTGACTCAGGCAAAAAAAAAAAAAAAAAAAAAAAAAAAAATTTCCATTATATTATTAATTTATCAAAGTAATACCAACTTTACATAAAGATCACCAAACAATAAACTATTTTTCTGAAGCTTACAAGACAGTGAATGAAAAAATTTTGACCAGTGTAGAATTGAATGTACATTGTCAAAATGCAAAGTATTACTAAATAGTTCCTTTTAATTAATACTAGTTCACCATTTATTCCTTTCTTGTGTACCATTGTCTCATTTAGTAAGCATTTAAGATCACCCTGTACTTGTGAATTTTATTTGTTTTTGAATTTTCTACTTTCTTTAACATTTTGTACATTGAATCATTTTTTATATCATATTCATGGTGCAAATTTGAATTATGTTAAACAATTATCCATAAATCAGAATAAGTTAACATACATTTTAAAAAAATTATAGAGCCGTTATTTTTTTTTAAAAAAAAATTATAGAATTAGAGGACATCTGTCTTCAAAAAATTTTAAAACGCTAGAAATGAACATTTTTTTCTTTTAAAAATAAATACTTTAAAATGTTAAATAAAGTAACTAAATTTTATGCCATTTATGTTGAGAAAAGTTTCTTGTAAATCTCTTTTAAGTATGAAGTACAACTACATATATCTCTTAATTATATATGAACGTAAAAATATCAAAGGCCCCGTGTGGTGACCAAGGAGTAAGAATTGTCCTAATGTAGCCTATTGTGTCATAGAAGGTGACTAAAATAGGTGCCCAGTGCCTAGGGGGATAGTCGGGTACCTAGCCCTTGGGGATTATATCAGAGAACTAGGTCTCCTGGTTGGGGGTTGAGCATAGAACTAACTACCTCATCTCATAAAAACCTTTTTTTTTATGGAATCCAAAGAAGGAAATAACCGGCTGCTCTATGAAAATCGATTAAGAATTTCAAGGGATTTTTTAAAAGGATTTTGCCTTTCAGTACCTGAAATGTTCATACTTTGTACTTCAGTATAGGTCTGCATTTCTTTACGGAGGAATTTGACAGGTGTAATACTGATTTACTAGCCATACAGAAAATGAAATAAATAGGTGAGAGAAGTATTGAGAAAAGGAGCCACAGTTTATTACAGTTGTAAAAGGAAGAACTATGCCCTTGGAACAGGGTTCCTATTTAGTAAAAAAGTTAAACATCTAGTGACTGATTTTATTCTGAGATCATCTTGACTGTGCAAAATTTGTTTAAGGGGAAGGTTCTTCAATTATATCATTATTAATGCACATGCATCCACAGAGAAAAAAGATAAAGAAAAAGAACTCTTCTATGAAGATCTACATACATTTTACAGGTTCTTCGTTATTGCAAAGCTCAAAGTTAAAATTTCCAATGCTTGTAAGATAAATGGGTTGATTGTGAAAAGTTGAAAATTGAAGCTCCAATCCAACTTAAATAAGGAGCTAAATTCCATAAACCTTATTGAACTGGAATACGTGGAGACTAAATGGTGTGTGGTGCTTAAAATTGCCACCATGAATACAGCTAATAATCTTTCAGGTAACACTAAAAGAAGCAAACAAAATGATTGGTTTGACCAGGAATGCATGCTGGCATCACAAGTTAAAGTGACACATAAAAACATGATATAAAAGAGACATTCATAAAGTTCAGTAGAGAAATACAAGGAAACGCACAAAAAAAGTTCATCTATTAAAAAAAATACTTTTTTATAAAGACCATTTTAAAGATGTTGAACAACTCAGATGATCTAATGAAAGCAGAGTTGAGTCAGAGTTGTTTGGAGAGTTAAGTCTTGGCTGTAAAAGAGTTCAAACCTAGAGTAACTGCATGTAAAAACAAAGAAAAAATAATTTTAAATGATAGGAATGAAGTTCTACACCAATGGAATGAATATTTTAAATGAGGTTAAATGTACAAAATTGAATGAGATTTAAATCAACCCTATTCCTGATGCTAACAATGAAGTTGTTCCACATCCATCAGTAGAAGTTAAAGAATGGATTAAGAAACTTAAGAACAACAAAGCTCCAGGCCCAGATTCCATTCCCTCAAAGCTCATAAAAAATACAGCAGTTAAAAATGTTAAGGAAATCCATCCCCTCATTAAATTCATATGGAACCCTGAAGTTCTGCCAGAGGAATGAGCATAATCTTTCTTATTCATAAAAAAAGGAGATGTACTGGAGTGTTTGAAGTATAGAGGTATTAGCCTACTCTGCCCTTTTTATAAATTATTTTCCAATATCTCAGATAATGGATTAGTTGTATATACCGAAAACATTATGCGTGACTACCAATGTGGCTTCAGGAAGGGAACAAGCCTTTAACTTAGGACAAAGTATAGAAAAAACAAGGGACATCAAAACCTACTACTTCTTTATAGATTTCAAAACAGCCTATGAATCTGTAAATAGGAAATTACTCATAGAGAGAATTCAACATACCTGAAAAGCTGATTAACCTGGTAACTACCACTCTAAGTCCAAAGTGTGATATGCATACCCCCAGGGGAGTTGAGTGGGGGATATGTACTGCATATGGCTTAGCAGATATATTTTCTTAGTTTTAAATTGCCTTCTCTTTACAAGGCAGACAAAGTGAACACAGCCATCACCAAACTAAATTTAAGGCAAAAGAGAGTTGGAAATGAAGACTAATTTTCCTCTCTTCATGAGCATATAACAAGTTCGACTACTAAAACTGATGCTGATACTCTGAAATGCACAACACAGCATTTGGAGAGTTTGCAAGGGGGCTTGAAAAACTATTTCCATGATTTAAACAAAAATATTGAATGGATAAGATATCCATATAACATTATCATCCATGCAAGAAGATTTGCTGCATGTGGAAGAAAAGCAATTTTTGGAATTGCATTCAGACGGATTCTTGAAAAATAAATATAGGGAGTATACTTTAACAGCATTCTGGTTACAAATGCCACATGCATATCCTGTTTTAACAGAAAAAGTTCTTAAATACATCTTGCCTTTTCCAACTTCATATTTATGTGAAGTTGCTTTTTCAGAATTTGTAAACATTTAGTTAAAAAAAGGAATAGAATATTGGACATCTCAGATAAAAATTAACAACCAGGGAACTTAATTATGCAATTTGTCATCTCAGCACAAACAATTTCATTCTTTTCATTAATCCAAATAAATGTTATTTATAGTATAACTGTTTATATTTTATTATGAATAATTTAATTTATCTTTTCTTATTATTTTGTGTGTGTCAAAAAAAAGAAATGTATTTTGATTATTATTAAAATACATCCATTTTTTTGACAAGGGGTACTCAGAATTACGAAAATTATAGAAGGGTACATTTCACAAAAGTTTAAGAAACACTGCTCTAAGTGAAACCAAACTAAGAGTAAAGGTTCAGAACAGTTTGCCAGAACCTATTGCCTAATCAAATGGCCTTAGACAAGGAGATGCATTGGCTTGCCTCCTTTTTAATCTTTCTCTTCAAAAGATTATAAAAGGCTAAATTAATACTAGAAGGGAGACTATTTTTAAAAAATCAGTACAGATTTTAGCTTTTTTGCTAACGACATTGCCATAGTTGCTAAGTCACCTGATGCACTTAAACAGGCCTTCCTTTATTTGGAAGTGGAAGTAAATAAAATGCATCTTACCATAAACCAGAACAAACCAAATTCATATCAAGTGGCAGTTTTAATGAACTTTATTTTGTAATAGAATACAGATTTGAAGCTGTCAATGGTACACATTCAACAATGAACACAGTGACATATAACCCCAGAGGATCACAATAGAATCACTACTGGTAATAGGTGTTTTTATGAACTTCGAAACAAATTTTAAATCTAATTTCATTAACAGAAAAGTAAAAGTACTCATATACAGATTACTGATAAGGCCCATTCTCACATATGCTGTAGAAATAATGATCAAGAGAGACAAGGAGATTTTTTGCTGTAATTGAAAGAAGAGTTCTTGGAAGTATTTTTGGAGGTTTGAAATGGGATGGTATTTGGAGAAAAAGAGCCAATTTAAAAATTTATAAACTTTTTAAACAACCAAATATTATTAAATTCATTGCAATACAGAGGTTAAAATGGGTAGGATACCTGATAAGATGGACGACCAAAAAAGACCAAGATTTGGGTGGATCGATTGCCTAGAAAAAGATCTGAAAACTATTAATGTCAGAAACTGGAAAAGTCAGGCTAAGAAAAGGATATCCTGGAATGGAATTCAGAGGAAGGCCAATTCCCATCCTGGCCAGTTGTGCCATTAACCCTCCACATATGGCTCCTGCAATTTTAGCGGGATATCTGTTTCATTCTCAGTTGTGGGTCACATGAAAATCGCTGCCAAAGAATTTTTTCTCTATTTATTTCCCTGTGTAGGTTGAAAAAACATCACTTGATGCTTATTTTCACAGCTAGATGGAACTAGAGTGTTCAGGAATTTTTTTTCTCTTGCTTCATTTTCAGAGTATTCCATAAATCTGGGCAGTGATGATGGTAGTCAAGACTCATTGGAAGTTATCTGGAAGTGAATCTGAAGATTCTGATGATGATGGGACAATTCAGAATGCTCATTCATGGGTGAAAATAAATATGAATAATCCTTCTCAAGCTCCCCCTAGATTCTGGTGATCCAAAAGTACTTGCTAATATAAGTCAAGAGGAGCCTTTGGAACTTTTCAGCTTATTTATGGATAGAAATAGTAAATGAAACAAATAGATTTGCCTCTCAAACTTTTCCCTACTAATCTGAACTTAATTAAATAGTGCAACCAAGGCCTATTGTGCCTATCTCAGTTTACATGACCTTAGGCACTGGAGTACATGTGCAGATGTATCACCCTAGGGGTCAGTCTGATGTGAAACTCCCAGTGTTCAGTTCCCAAGCAAGTTTGGCCCTCATTTATCAATCTGCTGAAGGGATGACAGGTTAAGTCGACCTTGCCCAGCCTGGGATTTGAACTTCAGACCTGTGATGTGGAAGCACTATGACTTAGCCACTGGGCTTCCTGTACTAATCTAGGTAAGCGTAAATCTTGGATTCCAACAACTGTCATTTTTTGGCCTTTTTATTTTTGCAAGGTCTAGTAAAAAAGGCAGATTATCCCTTGTATTGGTTGAAAAGAGAATCTATAAACATGCCAATATTTTCAAAAATTAATAAGTGTGATAGTTTTTACTTGTTGATGAGGAATTTTCATTTTGTCAATAATGAAAATTTTTATCTGGCAACCCATCCTTGTGCTAAGTTATGGAAAATTTATGATGTTATTGAGCACATTAGAAAAGTTTTGTGAAACAGTTAGTCCCAAAGAACAGTGTAGATGAATCATTAATGCTTTACAAAGGTCGTTTGTCATGAAAACAGTATAATTCTTCATGCTATATGTGAAGCTTCATCAGATTACATATATGACTTCCTTTTGTATACAGAAAAGGTATGCCTCTGTTAGTGGAATACTCATCGTATCTACAATCGACTGATGTAGTTCTTCACTTATTTTACTAAGCAGAGGATTTTGCTTAACTGTTGATAATTACTATATGTCCCCAATCTTGGCAAATATTCTTGTTCAAAAGAAAACAGACATATATGGTAACAGAAAAGATTTACCTCCAGGTTTTGTAAAACAAAAAGTAGAAAAGGGACAATGCATAGCATGTCAGTGTGGAAAGTTATGGCACTGTAGTGAAAGGATAAAAAATAGTAAATATGCTTAGTACTTTATTTGTTTTAGCTCCTTCTGGGACAACAAAGGAAACATTAAGACCAAATGTCCACAGATGTGATCAAGAGGTGTCCTATTACCCAACGAAAGTATTATAAGGAAAATATTTTCTTACTTTTAGATCAGTCATTGCGGAATACATGTATAGTATACAAAAAAAAATTCTTGATTTCAAATTAGCTGTAATCAAAGAAATTTTTGACAAATATTCTACATATGCATCAAAACGTACCAGCCATGCTAGCACTAGCAGTATTCAGCTTATAGAGAGGCATTTTGCTAGCCACATTCCCCCAAATTTGTTAAAAAGGAACCTAGGAGACAATTTGCTGTATGTTGCTCCAAAAAAGACAAAAGGCAAAGAGGCTCACATTTGGACTATGTTTAAAGCCATGTTTCTAAGTATATCATGTGACGAATCTGTACGGAACCTTTCCACTAATCTTCTTAGGCGTCTTTTTGGGGAATTTAAATTTGCGTTTATTTCCAATCAACTCCAAAAAGATGGAAGGGGATATGCAAAATAGATAAGGTATTTAAGTTGAGCATTGTAAGCTAGCACGGTAGATGATGGAAGGCTATTGAGCCAGCAACTTTAAACGCATTTTTAGAAGATTCAAGGAGATTAGATTCGTGAAGATGTCGTGCTGCTAGACGTACCAGAAAGTTGATATCAGCCAGCGGTAAATATAATTTACGTACGCTTAAAATAAGCGTCAGTTTAAGCGACTTAGTTAAAGTTAATGAAAGTTAAGAATTCGAGTACGTGTATTTCTCGGATCTCCTATTTCAGTAGTCCTTACTTGATCTTAATTATTAATTAATTGCATTATTAGTAATTTAATTTAATATAAAGGTAAATCCCTTTAAGTGACGTAAAATAATAGTATTATATGTTATCAGATTTTTTTGAGAAAATTATAATAATAAATAAATATTATTATTATTATTCAAAATGGCTCTTAGTGGTTCTTTGCCTCAAATTAATCTTGGTGTTCAAGGTGAGACCCAGGGGGGTCACCACAATCATACCCCAGAAAAAAGAACTTTCCATAATAATGATGCCAGTAAAAATAATACAATCTTTATTTCTAAGATCAGTATAAGTAAGTTGTCATATTTACCAATAATGATTTTTTTTTCATATTTATGTATATATTCTAACAAAGTAAAACTGGTCTTTTTTTTAATATTTTTTTCTATTTTATAACAAAATTTCTGTAACAAAATGTTTAAAAACCATATTCTTCTGAAAATAAAAATATAGCATGAATTTTTTAACTTATAAACCCTGCCCGAAATAGTGGGTGCTGTATTATATATTTTTTGAAAATGTGAAAGCCATTAAAATACACTACGACAGGGGTGGGCAATTGTTTTGGGTCGAGGGTCACATTATGGAAGCAGAGGATACCAGAGAGCTGCAACTTTTTAAAATGATGGCATTCATTTGTTAACTCAAAAAAAGGTATAAATTATACCATAAAAGTCAATACACATTATATAAAATGATAGCTTTATTTAACTTATTTACTGAGCTAATTTCGTGTCATCTCTAACTGCAAGCACATTTAATCAGAATCAGTTTAATGAGACATATATATCACACTTTTCTATATATTTTTTAAAACAGGGATGAGACTGCTTGTTGAAATTTTCATCACAGCTGGCAAGTTAATGTCAGCCAACTTGCATCTATATTTATTTCATACAAGAAATACTTTGCTCACAAATATGTGTTGATTCAAATATAGAAAACATTATTTGTATTTGGTTTTCTAACTGTCTTGGCAGGCCCCTGCACTAAGAGTTTAATTTAAATGTTTTATTATAGAACATAATTTTATGTAATTTGCCAGATTAATAAATTTTATTAAACACTTTCCACAAATTAAAAATTGTTACATAGTAATTCAAAATTTTCTGGAACAGCTAAAAATATAAGTTACAGTAACTAATATAAAAATTACTTTTGAATTGTACAACTGTTTAGTAAGGTTAAAGTGATCTATGAATTTTAATACATAAAGTGCACACAACAATTTCTTTCTCTTGAGTTAAAACTACAGGGTAAAAAATATCTATTAATTGGCCTGGTTGATTATCTTCAGACTTAAAGATAAACAGTTCAAATCAGCTGCTGCTAAAGTGGGGACAAATAATAGATTACAGCACATACTGACTTAACACTAATGTTGAGTGCCATAATTTTCTTAGTCTTAAGTTTATAAATATTGACAAATATACTGTCAATGCAAACAATGCACATTTAAAAATATTTACCAGTCATCTCAAATTGCCATAATTAATGCAATTGTGGACAGCAATCCACAAAAAAAACACTCTCCAGGAAATTGCATTTACAAAATCTCTCAAAAGGTTTATTGATTGTTTTATTGACATCACACATTAAAGCGACATGAAGGCTATTGCAACTGGCATTAACTTTGGTCATGTGAAGAGGATGATACCTAACTAACACCCCATTCTCTCTCCACACTAAACAACATGAGGATTTAGAGAGCAGGGGTATTCAACCCTTTTTACCCACCAGGCTGCATACATACGGCAGATATTTCATGTGGGCCGCAACATGAGGATTAATGGAACAAACATCATAAGACCAGGGCAATATTGGACACTTTGATATCGGGGGTAATGGCGCCAAGCGCTGCTTGTTGCTGGAATGGATTCCAATATGGCGGCCTGGCGGTAATTTAATGATACACAATAATTTTAAAGAATTGTTTTGAAATACATTGAAATGTATTTCAAATGAAGGATATAGGAAGAGATTGAGAATAGCCTAGATCAATTAATAAATAATGAGTATCAATATTATGTAATAAAATGTAACATGTACTAATAATAGTATTGTAATCAGCATATCATAATCTTATAATAATTATTTTATCGTAATTATATATAATATTCACATAGCCCAATCTAATAACAGTTATTAGAAATAATAATCATATAATACAATTTAATAGTAATTATAAAAAAGAATAATCGTCGTATTGTAAAAAAATAAAAATGCATAAGATTACTTGTATTACATAATTACAAATAACAGCATAATTATAAACAAATAACATAAAAATTATAAATAAATAACAAAATATGTAATAATATATACAAATAAATATTAAAAGTAAATTATAAATAATGAACATTATATAATTATTACACATTGTATTAAATGCATTTTTGTATTACATTATGAATAAAATAATTACATAATATATGTTAAAATTAATTAAGAATATCAAGTACAAAGTTCTGAAAGCGTGCAATATAGAACTTGCACTGAAAGTTCCTTCAAGGAATTGCATTGAACAAAGACCATAAAAAAGAAGCATTTTTAAAACATAAAATAAATGATTTATAAATAGAGTTTATTAAAAGCACATTCTTTTAAGAAAAAAATATTCTAGTACTCACTCATTTTAGAAATATCCATATTCGAAAATAGCACAGAATGAAACAGAAAACGCGCAAACAATAGAGCAATTACACTGAAAATGGTTAAATTTTTAGAAATCAATTAAAATTGTCTGAAATTAATAGGGTTACCGCTGGAAAAAACCAATAAAAGTTATTTCTAATATACGTTATCCCCATGGCAACCACATCGACAGACGATAAAAATATTAAGGTAACCATATTGTAATGTTATCGCCCATCTTGGAGAACATAACAACTTGGCACTATTACCCCTGATATCAAACTAGCACCGGCTATACAAACAATACATATAAACAAAACTGCCAAGCCGTTTGATAATTTGATTTTTTTCTTTTGACAAAGCCTTTCTTATTTTTATTCAAAACATTAATTTATCAAATGCACAATGGCAGCAAAAAGGAGTTTTGACTGAAATTAGTATAATTTTTGTTTATAATTAAAAATCGGTTTCACCCATAAAATGGTCACTACTCCAGTTCATTTCCTATTCCATTGTTATTTTTTATTACTAACCATTACAGTTTCAAATAGAAAAAGTAAAAAATCTTAGGTTATTTATGAATTTTTTTGGTCGAGTCAAGCATGGAAGCTGAAAGTGGACATATTTTTTTGTATGTAGATTTAGAAGTGATGCATAAGTTTATCTTTTTATGTATATATATGTTTAATCTATTTCTATTTATTATTATATCTATTTATGACTTTTACTTATTATTGAAGGCACTTGTTTTTAAACCTAATGCAGAAAGTATTTGATTTCGACATGTGTGGATTTAAATGTTAAATAAAATTTCTGAAATTGCAAACTCTAAGTGGAGATTACATGTTTTCAGGTGATGAGAAGAGGGTTATTTGTTAACCAAAAAGGTAAATAGTCTCATAACCTTTCAAATACTGGTTGCTGAATGGTCGCTTCGCAATTGTTCCTGATTGAGTTGTGGTCACCTGTTTCCGTGATGTTTGATCACATGATGGGAAGTCATCGGGGAGAGGCAGTAACTTCCAGTATGACAGATATATAAACAAGATGTTATGACTTTGATTCTCTCTTAATATCACAATCTAATTTATGATACATTAATACTCACTCTCATATACTAGTGGGTTTAAGTCAATGAGAACATGTCTTGTCAGCTCAGAAGTATAATTTTTGAACTATTATGTCTTGGATATTTTTGTCATTATGTTCGGAAGTTGTTTTTAATGAATTTTAAATTGCATTATTGAATTGTTGCTGATTAATAAAGAATTTTTAAGGGTATATATGGTTATTATTCAGGGTTTTTTTACTGTGCAATTTTGCTGCCACCTAGTTGTCGCAAACATGTAGGACCACTGCTTTGTCGCAAAAGATTTTGAGTTGCTAACCTGCCAGGAACTTTACTACTATGCGGTATTCATTCTGTTCCATCCCTAGCAACATATACATCAGAATTTACTGGAAAATTATCAATTACATCAGCACTTTCTCCAAATTCTTCACAGTCATTTACACAATGTAATGTCTTCATCGGAATCTAAATTAGAGCAAAACAACTAAACACCATTCAATTTATTCTTAGAAAGCTCTCACAACAAATTATCAATTTGAACAGGGCTTAGACCTTTCCTACAAGTCATCGTTTCAGGGTATCTACTCTACACAAGATTTGAAAATCAAATGAAACTTTTTTTTAATGAGCAGGTAAGCAAATGCTGTATAACAAAACACTTAGACACAACCATTTTAGTATAAGTGACTCATTTCCGCTGTGAACCCAATAACACTGCCTTCAACAACAAATAAATGTGCGATATTACTTCTGGAAGTTTGTTTTACTAGTGATATCTACTAGGCCGTGGGTAGCCTAGTGGTTAGAGCATCGGACTCTAGACTGGAAGGCCTGGGTTTGATGCCCGATGCCACCAAATACCCTCCGAGTACACATGGAGTACATGCTCATTAAATCAGTGAGTCCAAAGTTTTGTGGGCTGAGTCCCGAAAGCAGGGACTGGAGAATATTTCCTTCCCCTTCAGTTCAATGCAGAAATTGTGGAGGTGGAGATAGGTGGTGTCACCATCTATCGTCCCTTCGGGAATTTCTCTGAGCTAAATTGTACTGTCCCCTGTATGGTGCTCGAGGCCCATGACAGGCATACTTCTAGCCCTTTGCCACGATGAATTTCATGGGCCTCGATCTGACTACGTCAGACAGGTGGCATTAGAAACAACAACAACTAAATGACCAACCTTCTACTGAAGGACAGTTTTTCATAATGATTAATTGTGAAAGGACACCAGTGGACTTTCTAGGTATATTTAGTTGTAAAATCTCTCCTAAATTAACCTAGAACTACAAACCTTTTTCTGTGTAATCATAAAAAATTATTAAAACTCACAAAAAATTTTCAAATTCCCTTCAAAAATGTGGAAAGGGGAACAAACTAAACAGGCTCCAGTGTCCAATTGATACCAACGGATGTTCTAGTGTTAATATATAACAGCCTCTCTACATGACAGACCTAATTAGTGGTACCAAGGCTTGACAAGAACCCCAGTCACAAGTCTGCTACCTTAGACAACAACAGAATTTTCCTATCAAGGAAGAAAGCGAGCTGCAAATCAAAACTAACAATGAGATTCTTTTCTAAGAGTCCATGGGCCCTCAGAGACTGGCAGTTTACCCTAAGAATATTTCAACAGTTGCCATAGATAGCACATAATAATGTAAAAATAATGATAGAAATGTAAAAAATTCCATTATTAAATGAATAAACAAGTATCCATTTACAAACAAATATTAAAACTATTTTAGTAAGTACATTTTGAATACAAATATAACCAATAAGCCTTAAAAATACATTAATAAAAATCCTACTCTAAAATAATAAAAATAATAATAAATGCCAGTAATAGAATTTAAATTTCAATAAACAGCAAAAGTTTGGAAATTACCTGTCCTCTAAGCTCATGCAATAAAGTTTGATTTTGAGACATCTGTTCAATTTCTTGACTTTGTGACGCAAGCTGTTCCTTCAGATTTTCAACTTGTTCCATTGATTCACCATTTAAAAGGGTATTTTTTGGTTTAGATAATCTGTCATCTAAAATTGAATTCATTTTCTTTTGTACATCTATTGATTCTGTCAATCCAGCAAGTTTCTAGGGGGAAAAAAAGAAACATCTTAAACACGCATTACTCAAGAATTTTTAAAATGTTAATTTAGTTATTCAACATCAAAAAAATATAGAGTAAAAAAAATTATTAAAGATGTGAACATTTTCAAGAACTCTAGTGTAAACATAGTGAAGAATTCAAATGCATCATGATCTCATGTACAAAATCAATTTCATACATTCTTGATATTATTACATTTACTAATCCTCAAGAAAAAAAATATTGTCACAGGAACTTTGGACTCCACTTCTGAGCAAAAATGCTACTGTAAACAGTTAGATTTATTTTTTTACTCTAAGGCAAGGCAACCTTATGATTTTGAACACTAGTCAAGTAACATATGGGTTAGCACCCCCCTTTCCAAACTTCTACACATGGCACATTTAACGTGTATCAGTCCCTTGCTAGCAGTATTGTGACTAGAAAGATCATTTATGGATCAAGAAAGATCTTCCATTTAATAACATAGAAGCAGCCTTTGCAACCAATTTGGTAGGAAAAATAGACGATTCTGAAAAAATACAGTAAGGTTTAGGGTAATTATTTCTTCAGAAAGTTCTAAAGACAAGGGTCTCATCAGCCTACATAAGGACTATGAAGAAAGAGAAACAATCCTAATCAGAGTTTGAGAGTGAACTGTTATATATTTCACTGCCTTAACGTGATATTGTGACAATAGATTCATAATGCTGTGTGAACTTTGAATTCATGCTATAATTAATTTCACATATAATTGTTTCCAGTTAATTAAATCTATTGTAATTGCTGGTTAGTTCCCAAATAAATTGCAATTTGCTCTGAAAGAGCCTGCCAGTTAATTACATGGACTCTTCTGCATTTGAAAACTGATCCCTTTATTATCCCTTCAGTGGGTCGATAAATGAGTATCAAACTTGCTCAGGAACAAAACAGAGGGAGTTCCGGGCAAGACTGACCCCCTGACTGGAACATCTGCTCATGAACTTCAGCGCCCAAGGTCACATATACTGAGATGGGCACAATAGGCATCGGCTCTCATGGGATGTTGCTCCACTGATTTTTTTTTAAAGTTTAAGTAACTTTATAATACAATTATAAGGCTGTGTATATATTACTGTTCAAGTACTTTCATGAGCAACTGAATTGTTATAAACAAAATCTAGAAGGAAATTTTTTCTTCAAATACTTTGCAATATAAATCAAAACATAAACTCTGCAATATACAAATAAGTATATATACATTTCAAAATAAATTAAGAAAAATTATTGACCATTTTACCACTCCATTTTCCTTTTTGAAAAATTGTACAGAATTTTTAATAAAATATGAAACAAATTCTATTATAACATACTCATAATTTATTTAAACACTGCTTTATATGTCACCATATTTATTTGAATCTAAGCCTCCCCCCTTTTCCTCAATGTTAATGCTATTGAAAACTGGGTGTGGTTTAGAATCAAAGGCAGAAAAATTTGTTGGATGAGGGAAATTGAGCACATTCTGACAGATAGAGCAATTACAGGCTCCATGTATGTATTTAAAAGTTTTTAATATCTGGTAAAATAAATTAATTATTCACTTCTTATTAGTTATTTAGTTTTTTTTTTAATTTCATAAACATTGGATACCAATAAACAATTTTACACTAGAATTTTTCTATTTTTCACAAAAACGTGTTGAAAATTTGGCATGCAGCTTTAAACAATTTTACACTAGAATTTTTCCATTTTTCACAAAAACGTGTTGAAAATTTGGCATGCAGCTTAGTTTTGAATAAATACAGTATATGATATTTCAACAAAAAATAAAAATACTACATCAAGTTTTTTTTTAAATCAATGCTTTAATTGATGTGATATAAAATTTTAATAAAATCTTAAAATTGTTTTAAATTATCCATTTGATTATATTCATAAAAATTCAAATCTTAGGGGTGTTTTTTTTTTTTTGCCTTCCATAATGTTTTAAAAACGGATATATTTTTTACTGGTCTTCTATTATAAATATTAAAACGAATTGACAATCTGAATTAATCTGGTAAATTTATTATCTTTAAATTTTTCTCAAGTAAAGTGCCAATGAAAATTTACACATGAAGTTACAGCTTTAATATATGTAGGCTGTTCAATAAGTAATAAGACTAATTTTACTGCTACAAAACCACTCTGTATTAACAAAAGCTACCGATAGATGGCGTGTACAGACTCATATTCTCGAGTATCATGCGCTTGAATTGAAGCATGTTTGCAGGTGCCTACGAGCTGCGGCCTGTTGTCGAAATGAAAGCAAAAATCAGCATCAGAGACTTTTGATATGATTAAAGATTGAAACAAGAAGTTGACAATATCTTAAAATGCTTCATCACATCTGACGAAGCTTCGTTGCATTACTATGATCCAACCCTAAAACAACAAAGCAGTGAATGGTAACATCCATCTTCACCTACTCCCAAGAAAGCAAAAAGTGTGAAATAGGCTTATAAAGTTATGATCATAATTGTTTTTGAATAGGAAGGAGCTATGTAACAACATGCTGTCATGGTTACATAGTATCATGGTTACGTAGTATGATGCCATAAATGGCTCATACTACGCGAATGTCCTGCAATGATACAGCATGTTAAAATGGAACGTCCATTGCTCCGAAATGGCTTCCTAGTATACCGTGACAATGCCTGACGAAATATTGCTCGTTGCATACTGGATGTTTTGCAGCAAAACAACAGATTTTACCACACCCTCCTTACAGTCCTAATAAAACTCCATGCAATTTCTGCCTGCTTCCTCAACTTAAGAAACCATTATGAGGCAAACGTTTTGCTAGCAACAAAGCATGTGTAAAGGCTGTGGAGGCGATTTTGATGAAGCCCTCACAAAATGGACATTTACATGTTTTTAAGAAGTGGTCAGAACGTTGGGATACATACATTACATGCTGTGGAAGTTATTTTGAAAAAGATCATGTAAATGATAAGGATTAAAGGTATTCTTTTTTTTTTTTATAATTTTAGTCTTATTACTTATTGAACAGCTCTCGTAAATGCATCTCACTAATGTTTTTTTTTTGCAACTGAAACACTTAATTTAATAATGAACTTTTAAGGTTGCATTAGAGAGTTGCAATTTAAATACATATATCTTTTACAAAATCTTTTTTTAAAAAAAGCTTGCATGAATTAGCCATTAGTTAAAAGTTTGGGCGTAAATGATACAAAAATTGTCACATCATTTTGGTACATTTCCAAAGAGTTGAAAAATTTTTAAAGGTGATTTTTTTTCTTCTGAAACATTTGGTTTCAAAACATAAATATACATTTATATAATCAAACTGAATGTAACTAATTTGTTATGTAATTGCCAATTAAATAATTGAATTCACAAGTGAGGAGAAATCAAATGTAATCTTACTTGTTGCAATTCAACCTCTATTTTACATTTAATATCTAGTGTTTTTTCTAGTTCTTCTATAACATCGCGTAAATCTCTAATTTTATCAACAGATTGACGCAATTCTTTCTCGACAACTTCTTTCTTCTTCATTGCATTTTGGTGATCTTCTATTCTTGCTCGCAAAAGCTGTTCTAAAGATTCAATCTGAAACAAGAATATTGATGCAATCATTCTATCAATAAATATCAGGATTGTAAGATTGGCAATATATTAATAAATAGAAAAACTGATCATTCTAAATTTACTGTATGAATAAAAAATAAAGACAGAAATGCTTTAAAACAAAATGTTTAGGCATTAATTATTGATCCTAAAATTTACATGGTAATTAATTTCTAAAATTTTGAATGAAAGGATTCACGAAACTAATTTAAACCTTGTTTATAATAAAATACAGTGGAACAAAAAATACAAACTTGAAATACATACTTCTTTAGTTAACATTACTTCATTGCTTTGAATCTTTTCTTTTTCTCTGACTATTTCCTGCATTTTAGTTATTTCTCTTATGTATTCTTCTCGTTCTTGCTCTCTTTCCTGTGCTTGTTCCTGAAAATAATGTAAGAAATGAAAATAAAGCCAGATAAAGCATTTAAAAATATGTATTTTACAGGTACTTACATCAATAAACTTTTTATTGGATAATAACTGCTTCTCCATGGCTTCCATTTCAGCTTTCAAATCTCTAATTTCTTTACACTTTATCTCTACAATTTCTTCTTTCTCAGCTTTTAATCCCTCCATTTCCATTTCCATTTGGTGCAGTCGATCACGGAAGGATTGACGTTCTTGACTGAGATTCTTTTGAACATTCTGCCTCTCAGTGGAAAGCCTAGAATTCTCTTGAAGAAGTTCTGTATGTAGGCAAAATGTTTACAATTATAAGAAACATTTATTAAAAATTACATCATTTTTTGTATAAATTCTTCAAATGATAAAACAGATACAATTAGGATTGTTTGTTATTAAAACAATATATGCTAAACATCTGTGCTTAAATGCCAAGTTTCTTAAAGCATATGTTACTATTTGTATATTGCCACAAATTTAAATTTTACTAAAAATAACTTAAAATGATATAAGAAACAGTTCTCTTAGAGATATAGAGATCATAATACTCACTATTCTACTACTTCCATTTACAAACAAAAATATCTTTATAAGAAAATCTAAATTTTAGAAAAGTGTCATTTTACTTACATGCCTTTTATTTTTTAAAACTTCATTTTTTTTAAAATAAAAAATATTTATTACTTCACTGTTCAGACACTGAGAATAAGTCAGCAGAAGCTCATAAAAACATTTTACAGAAGTTACTTAAACATCTCCCACAATATTCTGCTAAAAGACTCTGTGTACTTATTTAAAAACTTAGTAGACTGTAAAAAAAAAAAAAAAAAAAAAACTATTGACTTCAACAAACAGTCAATACTTTAGTTTGCATGGATAATTTACAACTAAATTAATTATGTAAATTCAATAAGACTAATTCAATTAAAACTTGACAATTATCTAGAAAATTACAGCATTTAAACAGAAAACACAATTCATTTCCCAAAGGCAACAAATTATAAATAAATTACAAAAGTAGAGGTAATTACAAAAAGGCAAAAAGTTTTCTCATTTTCACACCTATAAGGAAATAAGTTCAATATTAATGATATCTGTAAAATTGCAAAGAACTGGCATTAATATATGGTCTTTGTGACATTATGGATGTATATTTTATTAAATTGACTGAAATATAAAACTAATAATGAATGAATATACAACTGAAGAGATAAATGTTATGCTCACACAAAAATGTAAAAAAACAAACCTGGCTGTTCAGGTCTAATATTTTCGGAAGTATTCAAGATTTTATCAGTGCCCACTGTAAGAAGCCAACAACAAAACATAGAAAGAAAAGTAAAAAAAAAAGTGTAAGAACATTTTACAGTTTAAGATTAAGGCCAGGAATGTGCGAGTTCCCAAATCCTAAATTAAATTTGTACACCATCACCACAGCATTAAGTTGGATTAGAACATGGGATAAGTATATATAAAGAATTGAAGCATAGGAAATTTTGAGGTTATAAGATAAATTTAGAGTATAAAATCATCTTTAAAATTAATTTTTTACAAATAACTAATCTATTTAAAAAGAAAAATAAATTATAACCGCACATTTTTTTAGATATTTGCTGACCAATAACTTATTAATGCACAAATAAATAAATTCTAGTAGGGTACTTGTTTCTCAAGTACATTTTGTATCAATATTGTTTTTAATTACTGATAAATGAAATTTTTTTAACACACATACACACACAGTTGACAATTTTTTAAGTTGTTGTTGTTGTTGTGGCTAATGCCACCTGTCTGACGTAAAAAGTAATTTTAAGTAAAAGGATATAGCAATTATTAGTAAATTAGTTGTTAGTAAATAATTTATCAAGCAAAAAATTATGATTGAACACATAATATGGCACCAACTCATGATCATGCAAGGAACAAAATCCTGACTGAGTGAGTGAGTGAATATTAACGTCGCACAGTTCAGCTACACGAGGGCTTTTGGCGACCGACCACGTAAACAAAATCCTGACAATGTTTCCTGTAAAAGAGTTCTTAACTGATAGAATAAATTTAATTAAAGCTTCAAAAAGATTTTTTTATACCAACATCCAAAAATAATGATTTCTTTCTTTTACAATGCCACAATTTCTATTGAATTTTTAAAATAATTCAGTAATATCTAATTAAATTAGATAAATATTTAAAGCTAGAAAAATATTTTCTTTTCAAAATTAATAAAACTGCTTTTAGCCAGCGACTTTTGTGAGTATTATAAATTTATAACCTACACAAAAATAAAAATAGCACAATTAAAAATAATTGTTAATCTACTAAATAGAGATTATTTGCTTACATCTTATTAAAAAAAGCAATAAAATATTCAGATGGGGGTGGGAGGGGAAAGAAAATAGAAAACAAAAAGTCTAAATTTACAATAAAAAATTTTAAACTTTGAGACTTTTATTATATTTGAGTAGTAAAACCTTAGATTTTAATGAGTCACTAATCATCAAAACTTTTTTCATAGCACACCACCATTATTTCTGTATATTTAAATTATTGAATCAAAATATTCTTATAAATTTCAAACTGCAGCATAAAAAAAAATGAAAATACAATTAGATTATTTTTTAAAAGCATAATTTATTGTTAAAATTTCTTTGAAGTACTGGGGAGAAACCGATTTGAAATGATCATTTACTTTTGAAGAAATAAATATAAATATCTTTTTTCTTCAAAATTTTCAACAAAAATTTCATTTACATCCAATATTACAAAAAAATAAAGAAAAATAATAATAAATTTGATAATTTTTTATTTGTGCATCACAGTTCATCCAGAAAGAATAAAAATGTGAAATGAGTTCACATTTTTATGATATAAAAAACTTTTCAAAGAGCAAAATATAAAGTATATGAGTTCAAAAATTGTGTAATTTTGTCAAACTTAAGTATGAATAAATAAAAAAAAGCACACAAAAAAGGATTAAACTCTATCTAAGCAGGGGACAAAATTTTATACCTTTTTAATTCTTTACCTTATAATAGCCTAAAAATACCTTTTAGACCAACAGATTTTAATTCTTTTCAAGATAGCAAAGAATTAGCACATATATCCCTGTAACTCACAAAACTCAACATACTTCAATTATTGACAACGCAATATATATCAATAATGGCATCATAAGAAATATATGAGCTTTCAAACCATGTTTTGGTTCTAAGCAACCCCTCTCCCTCCCCACCTTTATAAACATGCATGTATAAGTCAACAATATATAAGTACCTCCAAGGGTGTTCTCCCTCAAAATTGGGGTCGAACTGAGCAAAACCATACTGTCACCTACCCACATGGTGCTCAAAGCTTAGGCTAACGACAGGCGTAAAATTCTAACCCTTAGCCATGATGAATTTTGTGCACCTTAATCTGATGTTAGTCAATCAGGTGGCATAAATAACAACAACATATATGAATGAAAATATAAGTATTCAGATCCAAGACTAAAAAATTTTATTGGACAACTGTCTACCTCTACAGATGAGGGATTTTTTTTAATCTTGAAATTAATTGATGACAACATCTTAATCATTTGGTAATAACCAAAGAGTGCAATATATCAGTCCATTACATTTACGATTTTGTTCACAATTGATTGATTGAATATTAACGTCATACTTTTCAGCTACATGAGGGCTTTTGGAGACGGACACGTAATTTTGAACCATGGTCAAGTGACGTGGACGACACCTAAGCTGGCACTCCTCTCTCCTACCTACCACACTAACTCTCGACAGGTTTAACGTGCATCACTGCCCTACATGGCGGGTCTTTAGTGGTACTGGGCTCAAACTCGTGACAAGGCAAGACACAATCCGATACCCATACCACTCGCCTACCGCGGCCACGTGATTTTGTTCACAAAAAAATGCAAAAAGTGCAGTGCTAATATACAATGCTATCAAATAAATGAAAACCAAAAGATCAAAATCAACAAATTTGGCGCACTTGCATTCATTAATGACTGACAATGCACTAACAGAAAAGTACTAATGATTTATACAAGGTATCTCCATACTTGACGATAATTGGGTAGGAGGTAAATGAGTGGTGAGTTAATTTTAACATTGCACTGCTCAGCGGCATGAGGGCTTTTTGGCGACGTACCCTATATTTTTGAGCAATGGTCAAGTGATGAGGCCGACAACTCAGCTGGCACTCCCTCTCCTAACTACCACATCCCACCTATGGGAGGATGTTTGAGCTCTCGACAGATTTAACGTGCATCGCTCTCCTACACGGCGGGTTGGTAGAAGGTGAAAAGTGGGGTCATATCTGTTGTAGGAAAGGTAAAAAAAAAAAAAAAAAAAAAAATTCCCTAGCACTTAGTTAAGTGAGAACAAGGCCATTTTTCAAAATGTGGAAATTTAACACCCTCCATCACATCATTAGCTATTGTTTCACAATTTAATGCTAATTTTTTTAGTAACTTCATCTTATATAACCATAATATAAATCACAGTCACAAGGACAAAATATTTGCTGGTTTAGTAAAAATTAACAATGTTTTTGTGAGTTGGGGTTTGAGAAAAAGATGTCACCTAATTTTGAATCTCCATAAAAAGAAAGCTATTTCACACAACCCTAGGCAAGTTTCTCGAAAATTGGCCCATTTAGTAAAGATTCCAAAATGGTACAATATTTGTTCTTTTTTATGTAAAACAACCATAGATCATTTTTTTTCTTTTTGCAGAACATCTTCATTTTAAAAGCACCTCTGTTGATACCCTCCATCACATAATTTGGTACTATGACTGCAAATTCCACTATTTCACAGTGATTTTTTCACAATTTTTCACAGCCATGCTATTAATCAGTCATAAATGGAGCAAAAACTTTTTTTGGTTTAGTTAAAATCAATGTATATTGAGCTGATTTGACAAAATTATATGCCCTAACTTTAAGGCTTCATAAAAAGAAAAATATTGTATTTTTTATTATTATAGTTATTTCAAAATATGACCCATTTAGTAACAATTCCAAAATGGTACAAACTCTTGATACATTTCTAACCAAAAGAATTCCTACCATCTTGTTTTCTTTTGCAAAATTTCATCTTAAAAAAACTGATTTTTTTTAAAAATGTGTAACTCAAACTAAGCAATGAATTTAAAAATAAAAAAATTTTGTAACATTTTTATGAAGTATTAACACCACCTTGTACACTTTACTGAAGTAAGTACATGTCCATGTATATGTTAAGCAGCACATCTTCCAGCAGATCTGACAAATTGTTTTGAAGAAAATTCAAGTATTTTCTTCCATTTAAAATTTTGGGTACCTCAAACGGTCCATTATTATTATTATTTTGTTTAATATTTCTGTACAGATCTTCACTACAGTACTCGAGCCTAGGAGGTCAGGCACAATGCGGAAGACTTTGTACACGTTGCACATGATATGGATGAAATTCGTGTATTTTAATACATGATGAGTAATACTTTTCGGTTCTTCTGCAGTTTTTTCAATTGAACACACTGAAGTAATGGGAAAATTTTCCACTTCATCCAAAATTATGTCATTATCATTCTTTTGAGGTCTTTCACTGTACGTATTAACACCAAACAATCATTATAACAAGTATGCAATGTGAACAGTGAAGAGCACAGCATGGGGTTCCGCATTTTCATACCTTAATAAGAGGTTACTTTTAAAAAAGTGTAGAGCTTGCATTCAAATAGAAGGTAAACATTTTGAACATCTACTTCATTAAAATGTTACAAAAATTTTTTATTTTTATTTTTTAATCCATTGCTCAGTTTGAATTACACACATAAAATTCAGTTTTTTTTAAATGAAACCATTTTGTAAAAGAAAACAAAATGACAAGGATTGTAATGAATAAAAATACAACAAGTGTTGTACCATTTTGGAATTGTCACTAAATGGGTCATATTTTGAAATAACTTGTTGAGAGTAGTATGCAACATTTTTCTTTCCATGACGCGTAAAAGTTAGGTGGAATTTTGTCAAACCTGCTCAATCTACATTAGTTTTAACTAAACAAAATAACAACAGTTTTGCCCCATTTGTGATTGTGATAAATAACACGGCTGTTAAAAATCCTGTTGGTGAAAAAATAACTGTGAAATTTTGGAATTTGCACAATCACAGTACTTAAATATGTGATGGAAGGTACCAACACAGGTGTTTTTAAATTGAAGATGTTCTGCAAGTAAATGAACTAAAAATAATTGTTACACACAGAAACGAACCAGTGTTGTACCATTTTGGGATCTTAACTAAATGGACAAACTTTTGAGAAATTTACCTGGGGTTATGTGTAATTGTTTTACTTTACTGGAGAGTCAAAGTTAGGTAAAATCTTTTTCTCAAACCCTGACTCACACAAACAAGGTTACTAAGCTAGCAAAAGTTTTTGCTCCATTTGTGACTGTGATTCATAGTACGGCTATGTAAAATGACGTTAGTGAAAAAATCATTGTGAAATTTGTGGTCACAGTAGTTAATGAGGGTGTCACTTTTCCACATTTTCAAAAATACGAGGGTTGTCTTTTAAGTAAGATCCATTTGTTTAAAAAAAAAAAAATTTGTTTCAAAAAACCATTATTTTAGGATTGTACATACTTTTGCCAATTTGACGAGTTTATTAATGCACTTATCATACCTTAGGACTAAGTTTTGAAAACCCTCTTCAAAGAAGTCTGCTGCTTGGTTGGAGAGCCAAGAGTTCATCGCTGCTTTCTCTTTTTCTTTGTCACTGAAGCGCTTCCCGCCAAGACTGCGTTTGAGATACCAGAAAATATGGAAATCGCTGTGAGCACGGGTTGTGGCTGTATGGTGAATGGTCCAAAACCTCCTAGCCAAAAGATTCAATAAAGTCAAGAGTTGTTCAAGAACTGTGAGGCCTTGCCTTATCGTGGAGGAGCAAAACACCTTTTGACAGCATGCTGCACCGTTTGTCTTGCAATACTCTTTGGAGCTTCCGTAGAGTTGCACAGTAGACACCTGAGTTGATCGTTGTTCCTTGTGGTATTAAGTCCACCAGCAAAACACTGCACTGGACCCAGAACAATGTTGCCATAATCTTGTGCTTTGACACCATTTGTATGGCTTTGATCTTAATGAGAGAGGTTGCCATTCCATCCACTGTTGCTTTGATTCGGGTGTGATATAGGATACCCATGTTTCATTTCCAGTAACGATCTGACTCAAAATGTCATCCCTTCTTCCTTGTAACAAATCAAAAAGTCCAATGAACTGGCAAACCTCTTCTATTTATGTTCTGCTGTTAGGAGTCGTGGTATCCACAGAGAACACAATTTGAAAGAGTGGTTATGGTGAATCTCCTGTTCTCACGAATTTTTGTTTCAACTGCTCACATCAAATCACCAGCCTAGGCGTTCTACGTGCCGGACGTTTGTTTGCCCATTTTTAAACTTCCTGACCTATTTTCAAACTCTGCTTCAGTGCCATAAACTTCTGTTATCTGGCGATGAATGTCAGCAGCCGACATGATTCTCACAGTCAAAAAATGGATAACATACCATATTTCACACTTGGCATGCAATTCAATCACCTTAAACATTTTAAAGACATACAGTGAAGCTTATACAACTGCTACAGAGCTGGAAATAGTGCAAGTGTATTCATAAAGGATGCTGTGTTTGCCACAACTATGTGGGAGCAGAATTGCAGTGCTATTTATAACCTGAATGATGACTATATATTCTCTTATAAATTCTTTATTAACCAACAATTTAATGATCTAATTCATAAAAACAACTTCCGAACATAATATGAAAACATCCGATACATAATAGATCAAAAACTATACTTCAGAGCTGACAGCACATCTTCATTGATTTAAACCCGCTAGCAAAAGTAAGAGAGTGAGTATCAATGTATCGTAAATTAGACTGAGATAGTAAGACAGAATCAAATTTACAACACCTCGTTTAAATATCTATCGAACCAGAAGTTACCGCCTCCCCGAAGACTTCTGATTATGTGATCCGACAACGTCCCAGAAACACATGACCGCCACTCAATCAGGAACGATTGCTAACCAACCATTCAGTGATTAGTACCTAAAAGGGGATGAGACAATTTACCTTTTTGGTTAACATATTGGTCAGCGACAATGAGATTTGTTGTGACATACGTGCCAACTAGGGAATTATAGGCAACAACGGACCTTACTTAAAAAATAGCCCCCGTAAGCTTGTCCTCATTTTATCAAGTGTAAGGAAATTTATTATTTATTTTTTCCAGAACAGATATGATCCCACCTTTAACTTCATGCCTGATTACCTTCAAGTTACGGGACACCCTGTATATGCACACATTACAGTTACAATACTAGGTATATTGAAATAAATTATACAATTACACTTGTTTAAAAATTGCTACGATTAAGTTCCCCATAAACAATATACATAGATAAGCAACTTTAAAAATATTTGTAAAAAAAGAACAAAAATTAATTTAAATATATATATCATGAGCAGAATTGTCAAATGTGTTACTATTTTAAAATTTAAAAAAATGTTCAAATGTTGCTCCAGTAAAGTTAAAATATTGACTACTAATTTTTTAAATAATTGCTTGTCATATTTTACATTCATTTTCTATCATTTTAATAACTTTTTCCTTCAAATTAGATTATTTAACAAATGTAATTATTTTTAAAAATAATTCATTTAATAATGCATTTCTTAAGTACACAATGACATGCATAAGTGCATGAAACAAAACAAAGAATAATGTGCAGGATGCAAAAATGAACAATCAAAGCATTCCCCTTATGGTGAGAAATGAAAATGTATACTATTTTACTGTTCAGGTAAAAGACATGCAGAATTTACGAAATAATTTGATCACTCGCACATACCTTTTATAAAAATATAAAATTTTAAGATGCTTCCTAATTATTTTACATTGTTGCTGATACTAATTATTACTTTTATTGAAATAATTTCTTGTTAAACTTGCTTAAGATTTTAACGGAAATGAACAAATTATTTTCAGAAAGAAATTTTTTTCCCAGTATAAGAGAAAATAATTAAGAAGCATCAAGATTTTACTTATAAGTGCATATAGCGTACAAATAATTTTAAAATAAACAAATAATAGTAACTGACATATTTTTAAGAACATGCAACTTTAAAAAGAAAACAAGGAGAAAAGTAAAAGTAGATGTCCCCCCCCAAATTCTGCCACTTATTATTTTATTGCATGGTTTTAAATCTAAATTTCCACTGTTAAAATTAAGCTTTGAGTAAATAATTTGATACATTATAGTAAAGGCTTATGTACTGTTAACATAAAATTCTTCATTAACACATTAACAAAGCAAGAAAACCATCCTGCCATGTTTGTCAAGCAAGTGATTTGGGTTCATGAAAAACTGAGCCACCTCATAAGTTTTACATAGCCATAGATCCTTTAAATCAAGATATATAACAAATCTTTTTGATACTCATTTATATAAAAAAAATTAGTTTTACAACACTTTCAAGCTATAAATGCTTAAATTGGTAGAGGAAAACAGATGCTTACACCCAGATATAATTCCCCCCTTCCAATAAACTAACCAACTTTTAAGCATTCAATCTAAACTATACTGAAATGAATACTTGTCAAACCAAAATATAATGAAATAATATAACATTAGAAATAACCTTTAAAGGATAATTGCTGACATAACATTCCTTCTTTAATTTAAAAATAAAATTGCAAATTTTTTTTTACATAAAACTTTACAAATTAGGTGAAATGAATGATAAAAACAAGTATTATAAAAAAAAAATTGAGTCAATTCCTACTTAGGTCAACAAAGAAAATTTTTATTTTAGTTACTTTTCATTAAACATTTACAATTAATATAAATAAGTATATACATATGAAAGAATCACAATATTAAGAGGTAAAATAGAAAGCTAGTTTCCTTGCAATTTTCTATTTTATATATGGTTTTGGACTACTATTTTTGTTTGTTACTATTTATTCATTCATAAATCACATTCTCAGAAATTAGGATATATAACTGTATTAACATCAAGTGTCACCCACTACAAGTTTAAAAAAATGTATTTGAACTTGAATGGATGAATAAAAAGTGGATGAATCAAAGTATTTTATTAACCTCTGAAAATTTGAACAAGATATATATATAGGGAGATTGTGAAAAAAAAATACTTCATAAACAATAATAAAAAATTTATGATGGTATTTTAATAACTAAAACTAATTCAACAACTAAAATTTATATACTTAAAAATGTTTACACTTAAATAAATATAAAAGCTTTTAAAATATATTTTAATTATACACTGGTGTGCATAATATAGGCAACAATATAATTTAAAGCAGATAGTCATGAAATTGCAAAGAATTGTGATCAGTATTATGTAAAAAAGGTAAAAGTAAATAAAAGGTTCAGTAAAAAGGTGATGAATATGCAAATGTCAAGAACAAAAAGTCATATGATATGAGTATATGTGTTGGAAATGAATTTAATTTTGTTAGAAATAAATTCTAACACTTTTTCTTTAAAGATTTCGAATTAAATTTATTTATCCATTTATTAAATGCTTTTAATAACTTTTATTCTCATGCTTGCTATTTGGGAAAAATATGAGCTGGCTCATTTTCACCAATGAAACATGTTATTTCTCATTTGCATAAATGTTGCTTATTTCTGCCACCAGGTGGCAAACTGTATAAATAGAATATCCCTGTGATCAACATTAGTCAAGTCTAGTCAGGTGTCCGATGCAGCTTCAAAAATGTTAGTTTTTAACTTCTATATAGGATAGTTTCCTGTCTTTAAAAATTTTTAATGAAGAATAAAATTATTCAACTTAAAGAAGTCAAGCTTTTACTGGATTGAAGTACATCCAAATATTATAATATGCAAAACGCATGCAGTCGGCCTGCAGCTCAAGGCTACAATAAAAGGAAGAATGGAGGCATAATTAAAGACATTCACTGCAAATGTAAGTTCTTTTGTGAAATATGGCTAGAAGAAATCACCTGGAAGACTTCACACATGGAAGAATGTTCGGAAAGCTGGAGGAGGGGAGGTTTAATCAGTGTAGCTGAAGAGTTCAGAGTCAACAAAAATGTTGGCTTCAAAACCATAGGTATAGCTGTTATAAAAGTTGATAGTGGCAGTCCTAGCAAAACAACTGCAGTGAAAAACCATACATCATCCAGCAGGCAAAAAGAGCTCGATACAGTCAGCAAGTGCCATTACTCAGCAACTAAGTACAGCAACAGGGCAACAAGTGTCCTGGTTTACTATGGCCAGATGCCTTCACAAAGGTGGTCTATTAACCCCCTCCATCCTGAGCGCTGCAACCCTTTGAAAGTTGGCCATGAGCAGCACTGTTTAGAGTGGTGTAAGGAGCACAAAAACTGGGCATCTCATCAATGGAGTTATGTTCTTTTTATGGAGATTCATTGCAGTGACATAAGTGATTCTCATTGCCAGTCAATTTGATGAGAGGTTGGGACACGAATTCGATCCAGTAACATGACAGAAAGAGACCAATATGGTCTTGGAGTTGTCATCTGGAGAGGTATTATGCTGAACGGGAAGATTGAGCCCCAAGTTTACCACAGATATTCTGTAACTGGAGATCACTACTGTAAGGAGGTAATCCGTCCCCATGTGTACCTGTTCTGAGGTGCTGTTGGATGACTTCATTTTTAGGGATGACAATGCACGGCTACACAGGCATGCTGATGTTCAGCAACAGGAAAGTGAAGGTATCACTCAAATCGATTGGCCAGCACTTTCCCTAAAACATCCCATAGAATATGTGAGGGATAATTTGAGGAAGCACAATTATATACTCCAGGTAACCCCCAACAACTGAAATAGGTGCTGATTTGAGGAATGGGCACTCTAATCTCAAGAAATAGTGGACAATCTGGTGCTGAGTATGGAGAGATTGTGCGAAGCAGCCATTGCAGTAAGGGGAGGGCATATCCCATACTAAGAAACATCTGTTTGTTGTTCTCCCTCTTGGACAGACAATCATGTGTAATGGTACTATGAGTTTAATAAAGTTTCTTTTATTTTTCAAAATGCTGTCTCTCAGGTGTTTTCTCATGGAGTTGTGGCAAAAAGAAAAAACCTGTTGCTCAAGTTGTACACACCAGGGTATAATTAAAATACATAAAATTTTAGAATGCACAATTTCATTGCTTAACTTTATACAAAAAATAAAAAGATAAATAATTTATATACAAATAGTGAAGATTATATTTTACTGTAGCATTGATTTGTAATCAAAATACTTAACTAAATAAGTAAAACTAAAAAAAGTTATTCACTTCTTTCTGGGTCACCAAGTCGGCTGGCAAGCATTTCACACTGATCTTTCAACATCTGAATTTCATCACAGGCAATTTCTTTTTCGTGTGCCATGCGAGCTAACTTGTTTCGCTCTGTAGTAAGTTCTCTTTTCATTAATTCTTGGTTCTCTTTTAAGTCATGATTCAAATCTTCTAATCTTTGCTTTGCACATTCCAGTTTTCGAATAGTACCTAGGAAAAAATAATGGTACAAGACATTTAAACCTCCAAAAAATTTATTTATAAAAATTAAGTGATAGGCTGGAAATATTACATCTGTTAATTTGAATTTTTATATTTCTAATACAATCTTACATGAAATTTCTTAAATCAAATACATTCATGTCCATAAATTAAGGATAATGAAAGTTCAGGTAAAGAAAGAGTTAGATGCCAAAATAAATGAGACTTATTTGAATAACCTTTTTACTAAACAAAAGGTAAAGAGTAAAAATGCTGCCATATGTTTGATATCATTAATAAAAATTGTGACTTTTGCACCCTGGAGCAAATTACACACACACAAAAACTATTTACAAAAACAAATATTACATGCTTCGTATGATGGTTAATATATAGTATGTCTCCCAGATGTTACAATACAGTCTATACAATGCCTATCAAATTTTCTCTATCTGATCTTGGGGTATATTACACCACTCATCAAGCAATGCTCTCCAAAATTTTGGCAGCATGCAGGAGGTGGTTGACGGGCTACAATTCATCAGTCAAGCATGTCCCACATAATGCTCAAGTTTGGTGAGAATGATGGCCAGTCTATTGGGCAATATCCTCTGAAGACATTCGGTTACGATGTTTGCATGGTGAGGACGGGCATTGTCATCCATAAACACAAATTCTGCGCCTGAAACAAATGTACATGTTGTTCCAGAATAAACATCCTGATAGATTTGGCCTATCATGGTTCCAATTTGTACATGCTGGTCAGTTTTGAAACCCAAAATAATTCTCCCCAACCCCAAATGAGCAATTTTGCCCCCCAGGAAGAGTGTCGTTGAATGATGTTCTCTTGGTTGCAACAGGTACCTGGTGCTCTCCATATGAAAGTCCGGTGAGAATTAAACTGCAAGCTAAAAACCTGGACTCATCAGAAAACATCACACAGGTCCGGTGTTGCAGTCCACAATGCATGCTCTAAACTCCAGGCTAACCGCAAGCAACGGTAAGTTGCAGTTTATGAGCATATAGATCAATCTGCTCTAAGCATCTGTACACAGTCTGCTTTGAAACTGTCATACCAGTGTCTGAAGACAGCTGATGAGACAGGTCTGATGCTGTGCTTCATCTGTTTCTTTTGGCAGTAACTCCCAAATACCGTTCCTCATTCAGCATTGTAACTTAGGGGCGACTTGTGCTTTAACATCTACTCACATTACCATTCTCTTGGAATCATTGCAAAAGCCTAGAGATGACACTCTGGGCAATTCCGAGTTACTCTAATACTTGCAGCTCACCCACTTTCCAGACGGCCGTCAATTCTGCCACGTAAAAAAAATCATCCAAATACATTCTGTGAGTCATAACTATGCGGTTATTGCACTGAAAGGCTTACAAAGTGCTTGCGAACAATTTTACTTCTTTGCCTGTGTTCCTTATATATCCCCCTCTAACACTCTTGTCATCATTTACTCATTATCACGGCCATCTGGTGGCTTCCTGCAATTTGCATATAATTCTAGATGTGTGAAGTCATTTTACCAGTGATATATTTATTTTAAAGTTCAATTTCAGAGTGACTCTGAATTATCCTTAATTTATGAACATAGTGCATATCAAAATATAATCTTAAATCAAATATGAGAATAACACAATATCTAACTTAAATATATAGCATTCTCTCTATTTGTAAATGAAGCATATATAATTAAGGCAAACTTATGAAACATTTGACACAATAGAATTTTGGAGAACATAATAGCAAGGTATATAAAATATAAAAAAAACTTTAGGACACATCAAATTTTCAAAAAGATAGAGTCTCTATTTCTTTGAATAAAATAAAGGCTTTTAATGGAGTTTTTTAGATACATAATTACAATTAATTCAACAAACTTGCTACAATTTGTAATTCTTTAACCAATTACACTCAAAATAAATAAAAAACTTATTATTTAACGTTTCTTATATTTAATAAGGAAAAAAAAATCTCATGGAACTACAGTAAATAATAAGCAGAACAAGAATTATATAACTGTTAATTATATAATTGTTCAAACCTAACATTATGAAATACTTATTTAAATTAAATGGAAATCTATATTTACCTTCAAATGATAAAACATTTAGAAAGAAAACCCAAAAGATTTTGTTATTTTTATCTAAATTATACAAGTTTAAAACTCCAAGGAAAAAATAAATTTTTTAAAAAAATTAGAAACTATTTGTGACATTATTACTTTCAGCAGTGACAACTTTCATGTGTAGAGCATCTCTTCCTTCACTCTCTTCTTGAAGCTCCAAGGATAACTCCTCATTACGTTTTAACAATAATTTCAAGTCTTGATTTTGCTGGTTCTCCAAAGCTCGAGTTAAAAGATTTAAAACATGTTCTACAGCAGATCTTAGTCGACGACTGGCTCCTAAAAAAAACTTAATGAGATAAGCACACACATTTTAATAGCTCTTCATTTGAATACATTCAACTTTAAAAATTTTCAATTTTTCAGAACTGCCATAAGATATTTCACTCAAAAATGAGTAAATACGCAATTATTTTATTTTATTGAATGAACCATTAAGCAGAGAACTAAAGCATGAGTTATAATTTAAAAATAGAGAAATATTCCACATTCTTTGAATGAATATTCACTTGAAAAATGTGAAAAAGATATGGCAGTTGAAGAGCAAGAAAATTAAAAATGGATACTTTTGAAATCCATTTTAGTAACAACAAAAAAACATGTATGTGACAATTGTATTGTATCAAATAGGACTAAAAAGCAACAATTAATAGATTTACAATCTTCATGTCAATTATCATCCTAATCATGAAATTCAGCCTAAATAAATAAAAGAGATTCTAAAATTAATCTCATTTTATATCTATCACTTGAATGTCTGAGAATCGATTTTCATACTTCGTAAAGTATGACACATAATAATGAATGGAAAAATTTACATACTGATTTTTAAAAATATTTCATTGATGCAATACTTAATGCAGCATGACTAAAATGAGAACAAATCATATTCCTGAAAATGAAACATGTATGACATCACATCAAGGTTCATTATTATTCCTTTCCATAAGATAGAGACAGGGTTATCAAGTGTTTCTCTATTGCTGATAATAAATATCCTCTGTCACAAAAAACATATGCACCCAAAAGAAATTGAGCTACTATCATGAAGGCAGGAATGTAGTCTGGTGAGAGATATGCCAATGAGACAAGGGTAAATGCACTATGTGCATATATGCACAGCTGGGAGAATTAAAAGCATGAATGTTCATACCATAGGGTGATTCAAACAAATCTGTCAGATGAACAGTATTGTGACTTTAGATGCCTCAGAGACACAACAGGCAACAATATGAACAATTGTCAGACTTTGAAAGGGGGTGTACAGTAGGCCTCAGAGTAGCAGGTTGGTGGAACAAGCGCATCAACCACCACCTCAGTCGGAGCGATACTGTAGTTGCTCGATGTTGGCAACAATGAATAACAGAAAAAATAATCTACCTTGTCACGGAGGGTCAGGGTGTCCCAAGAACACAAATATGAACAATCACTGTGCAATTATAAGAGGGATCATGCCAATGGCGTAGCTAGGCTAGTGGACCCTGTATCAAAATTCCTTGGAGGCCCCAATTTTGACATTTTATAATTATATTCTTACACATAATGTGGCCCCTGTAACTTGGGGCCCCCTATCATTGATATGGCGGTAGCTACGCCCCTGACCATGCCCTCACCAGCAACGCCGCTAGAATCAATTTAACACCATTTACCATTTTCCAGACATCCAGTGGTATCAAGGGAAACCATTTGGAGACTAATGGATACAGGCAAAAGGAGCTGATGACCATTAAGACAACTATCACTGGCAGTGTCAAATGCAATTTTTCCAACCTTGGACAAGACGGAGAGAGACTGACTGGAGGTGTATTATTTTCTGTGGTGAATCTTCTTTCAGTAGTTGGATTGTCGCTCGCCTTTCACAACCAAGGTTGCAGGTTCGAACATGGCCTGAGTAGGTGGATTTTCATGTTGCAGAAAATTGGCAGCGGTCATGTTGTATGATTAAACAGCATGTAAAAGATCCCTAGTGTTTGTTTGGCTTGGATGCTCTCTGAAAAATTAAATCCTACAGGTTTGCATCATCAGAGCTCAGGTGCCTCCCTCTACGCATCAAAATTACCTACAGCAATTGGTATCCGCCTATAGGGCACTGCACTAAAAAGATATACCAGCTTCCAGGGAATGTACTAGGGGTTTGCAATGGAAAAACTCCAATCCGCAGCCCATTAAAAAATCTTTATTCAGTCTCAATGCATACACACGTGGAGGCGGCTAAGCCACTGGTCCCACCCAGTATTTGTTGTTGAGAGGCATACAGCAATTACACAAGGTGTGACAGAGTAGGAAGAGTATAGCTGAAACACTCGATCATCCTTCAAGGCACTTTGGAGACATGTAGTTACGTGGACGATATTTTAAAATCAGTCGTGCTGCCTACATTATATCACCCAGGTGCCATTTATTGGCAAGACAATGCTCCTCCACGACTCTCTTAGCAATGATATGACATACTTTCATGGACTCCCAGACCTCTAATCAAAAAAGCCTGTTTGAGATGTGCTTGGAAGGCAATTGCAGCCGTCCCAGAATACTTGTGAATTACCAGCCCAGTTGCAAAGAATATGGCATGATCTTCTAAAGGAGGTCATAGGTGATCTCATTGATTTGATGCCACATCATGTTTTAGCTTGTATAGCTGCAAGAGGTGGACTTACTACCTGCTGATTTGTAACTTTTTCAAGCCATATCTTCTTAATAAACAACCTGTTCTTTTGAATTTTTAATCATTTGTTTATCTCTTCATATACCACATACACATCAAGCTCCGTGATAGTAGTTTGTTTTCTTCTTGGTACACATCTTTTTTTGTGACAATGTATTTTTGGTACTTATAAAGAGAGCAAGATTTATAAAGGAGGAGGGGAATAAAGCATTTTTATGACAAGATAAACAATATAAAAAACAAAGTATTCATTTTCCTTTTTTTTTAATGCAAAATTTTACTTTTGCTAATTCTGTCCTTTTCTTTCTTTTAAAAACATTTTATATTTAAATAAGTCATTAACATATTTCACAATTTTTTTATTAACAATTGTACAACAGAAAAATTGTTTTATTTTGCATTTTATTTGTATTACATTATTATTGTTAAACATTAGTTAAAGTATTGATAAATTGAAAGATTTTTTGCATTTTATTTAACCTTATAAATTTTATCACACATGAATTTGAGTGAATTGATTTGCCTATATATATATATATATATATTTAATGAATTAAAATACTTTAATTACATTAACATAACCTAGGAGAAAATAAATTCGGCCTTAATATGTAATTTCTAAATATCTCAGTGTATTAAAATAAAATTTGTACCTAAAACGACATCTTCTCCTTCCATATCCATATCATATGCTCCAGCAGAAACAAACACATCCCAAGCCCTAGGAGTAAGATCAGGACCATCTTCAGCCAATTCGATGTTTGGACATTCCCCACCAATACTCAAGCTTGTAAAATCTTCTCGAGAACCAACACTGAGGCCTATATTTTAAAAAATATGCAAGAAAAAATTAGTACAATTAAAAATAACTTTAACATCAATATGAATAATATTTAACATATAATAAAACATTCATACAATCATAAAAATCATAGTTCAATCTGAAACAAATAGGCAAATTCAAACATAGATCAAGATGCAGAAGTGAGGGTTTTTTTAAGCATCCAAAAGACATGTACCTTTTCAGTATAACTTAATTTAAAGCTTAAAAAAAAACAGAAAAGTAATTTACATGAAAAATTTAAGAATCAGAGCTTCATAACAGTACTTAAAAGAGAGACTCTTGCATCCCTTAGGGAGATATGTGTTAAATACTACATTTTAAGTATAAATGGAGTGATATCAGGTTATAATTTTAAAAAAAGATATGCAAAAATTCATAATATAAGAATAATAAAATGAAATCTTCTAAACAGATATAAAAAATATGCCCTTTTATTAACCTTAAGAGTTACATTAAAAAAATACTTTTTTGCTCTTGTTGAATCTTCATACTTCCTTTTACTTTTTCCAAACAATTCTGAATAGAAAATTCATAAATTTTTTAAATAATATCAGTGCATGTGTACTTCTTGGTTTAAATAACTTAGAAAATCTTTCTTTTGTATCACACTTTCTCCTTTGAATGCATTTTATCTCAAACTAAAGGTTAAATATTTCCTATGTAAAAGAAAACACATCAAATACAATAGTTTTCATACGTATGCATATTCATATTAAAAAAACTGTGCATTTTTTTTCAAACAGAAATGAAGTAATACTAAAGATTCCTCTTATCTATCACTTTAAAAAGTTTCAAGATAATACTTTTTTTTTCGCCTAATAAGTAAAAATTTTATTAAAAAAAAAAATAATCTTCAAAAACGTTTTAAGATGTAGAAGTGGATTAAGACTTAAGAAGTAGATTATTATTCAAACTAGCAATTAAAGTGTTCTTTAAACAATGCAAAATACAAAATTTCTCCTAAATCACAAGGAAATCAATATTTACATTTTAAATCCACAGAAGTAGAGAATATTACTATTTTCCTTTACTTTACGAAAGAGCTGATAAAAGTTAATTCTTCTATTTCTCACTTATATATTGCACCAATTCAGATACATCAAAGTATATTTTTTTAAATAAATCAACCAAGATCATATAAAATGGTATTTAGAAATTACCAATTTGAAATAAAATACTAATTGTATCAACTCATATATTTTTTTAAATCTTTTACTGGGAATATTTTTAATAGAATTAACAGTAAAATATTGTTGGCCATGCAATTATTTTAAAAATTGATAAATCCATTATGAATATATATCCATTTGTATACCTTTAAGAAAGAACAATTTGTTAAATACAATTATAATTTAAAAGTTGAAGAAAATGAAAATATTTTTTTAAAAAATTTATACAAGGTAAAATAAAACAAGTCTTAACACTTATTAAAATCAATAAATTATATTTACCAATTTCTTCGTCTTGATGAGCCAATGTGGTAGGATGGGATGGAATCAGACCATGTTTTTCAAGATGGGAGTTGATTTCATGCTCAATATCTACAAACGTTTTCACTAAATCTGACAAAACATGAAGAAGACGGAAATTTGTTCTTGCAGCATCACTGAAAAAGATACAAAATTCTGTAAAAAGAAAAATCAATTTTAAAAAAACTAAAATAATAATTTTTAAATTGAAATTTAACTGGAAAAGAATTACTCATTTAAATAAATATTAATTATTAAGAAAGAGAAAAAAATAATAAAATAAAATTTTGTTCAATTACATAAGATACTTATTAATTATTGGACACATTTTATGAAGACCTGTATACGAGACAAAAATCCAATTTTATTATGGTAGCATAAGTATATTGCTTTAAATATAAAATTTTTCTAATTTTGGAAATGGTTCATATGATTACTAAGATAATAAAAAATGTCATGACAGTGGCACAAGACATTTTCTTTTGAAATTACATTTCTTAAAAAATATGCAGAAGATTCCAAGCAATTGTTGATATGAATTTAAAAATCATTTAGGACATAGAGCGACTCGCCAAGAAAATTAACTGTGAACCAAGATTTGGAGGTCCCATGAAGACTTAAGGATTTTAAGAAACTTGCACTCCCATTACTGCTGATGTTGATACAGTAACTGAAGCTTAAACTTATTGACTTGCAGTCTGATTAAAGAGAGAAGGAACATTCCCATGCATGAAGAAATTTGCTGAGAATATGTTCTTTATATTTGGGTTGACATACATTTGTGAGCAGTTTTCTTGCATTAAGATCAATGTAGATGTAATATAGTTGCAAGTTTTCTAACTTAAACTTGCAGGCTGTGAGGAGAAATTCAACACAAGCAATCTCACTACTGATTTCAAAAAAGAAAAAAATAATTATCATAGAAAAGAGAGATGAAATTGATTCTAAAATGAACTATGCTTGTAGCTATGGATTATGTGAAATTAGCACACTATAAATAAATTGAATAAATAAAATAGTGTCCAACCCTATTTTATGTAACCTGTATTGATTGATTTTTCTGAGATGCAAAGTTACCCAATGAGTGCAGTCCTTCACTCGAGCCAAAATAATTACCCACCCCTAATTCAGGAGCTATCTATCAAATATGAAATACCACACAAGTTAAAATGAACTTAAATATCTCAAGCATATTAATAAATGCACCAGTCATCCATTTATAAATTCTATCTTAATAATCAAAATTCCTGTATTCTTTTTATGTAATACTTTCAAATAGAATGTTAAATGTGTCCAATAATTTGCGAGACTTGTGTATTTATTTTTCACATAAGACTGTACTGGTTGCTATGGTTCAACAAGAATGCATAAATATTAATTGAATGAATCCAATGCAAAAATAAAGGCAATAGGCAAGAGCAGATATTAGCAAGTTGAAGCTGGTTTTAGTATAGTTAGGTACACTTTACTCAAAAGGATCCATTCAATTATCAATTAAAATTCAAATATATTCCTTAATAAATTTACAAACTTAACTATATTTAACTTGGATAGAGTTATTTTCAATAAAATACAACAAACATAGCCAGATATACAAAAATTATTTTAAAATGTTGGCACAAATACATATTATTCAAAAACAACTCATTCTTTTTCTCTGTATTTTGAAAAAGCCAAGAAACAATTAGCAGGAAACTTCAGAAAGAGGTTATTGCTCAAGACAGACCAAATTTTCATTCAAAGTAAACCATATCACCAGATGGGGAATAGGAAAAATAACATGACTTACAGTAAAGACCTATCATGGGAAGAAAGGTGGGAACCTGATATGCTACCCCTAGAAGCAGAAATATAGTTATGCTTTTAATTTAATGTAAAACAAAACAAATTAATATAATCAAAGAGAGAAAAGAATATTGAAAGCAATAATATGCATAACAAAATCATAAATATAAATCATATTTCAAATAAAAATGAAGATTAGTAGATAAAAATAAATACTACAACACTTACTAGGTTCAATAGGAAATTTTAAATATCTCGGCTATAAATTTTACTTCCAAAGAATATCAAAATTATAAACTATTTCATAATTGTATTAAGTTTTCAAGAGTTTCACTATTTCAGTAGAATTTATGGATTTCTGGGAACATATTTAAACAAAAAATTCATGCAAATTTTTCATAAACAATATTAATACATTTTTTGAATGCATAAAACTAAGAAATAATCTTAAATAATATAATCTAACATAACAATCACTAAATTTCTATTTACAATTGCGAAAAATTCAAAAAATTATATTCATATTTTATGCACAGAAAATTTTCTTATTGATATATATACTTTAAAATGTGTTAAGAAACAATTGTATACATAGAAAGAGACAATAAATTTTTATAATAAACATATCCACTAAGGTTATAATGAAATATTATTAAACAATGTACTTAAGTCAACAATTACCATATTGCAAATGTTTTATATATAGCACAAACACGTACAAAATAAAAATGTTGCTAAGATATACTTTACATCAGGGGTCAGAAAGCTGAACAATTCTCAGTGGCACTTCACCACAGTACAAATTTGTCAATTTTTTGAATGGATAGATAATTTTGAAATGGAACTTATACAGCTAACACCTTCAGAATTATGGATAGTAATATTTACTGAATAATGAAAAATTCTGAAAAGTAACTCTAAAAGTTGACAGCTATTCTAAATTTTTAGATGTCGGAGTGATTTAACTATTTGAAGAAAATATCATGTGCTCTGCTTTCCACTTTTGGTTTTACAATATACGTGAAATTTTTTTTTCTCATTAAATACATTTAAGTCCACAAAGAAATTGTCAAATAAAAAGTCACAAATTATACCCAATATTGCAATACTAAGTACAGCTTTGCAGGGACAATGTTCAGATCAAAATTTTTATTTATTTTAACTATGTTGCATGAACACTTATAATTTGTTTTTTATTTCTCATTTTAATAAATATTCTTAAAAATACATAATATCAGTACAATTTTAATTTTTTTACTTACATTGAAGAATGATCATATTTTACGTTTACTTTTTACTTTAATAGATATTCTTAAAAATTACATATTTATGAGTAGAGTTTTAATTTTTTTTATTTATGTTAGAGGAATAGTTACATTTTATTGTTTCTTTTTATGACAATAAATATCTTTAAATGATGCATAAGTAATATATAAAACTCTAAAACTAAACCTATTTTTAACCTCTTATCTCTGACTTTGCATGCATTGCTGGGGGAATTAAACTGTTTCAAATATTTCCTATTATGTGGCACACTGAATCACATTGGTTTAACACACCACAGCTACGAGGTTACCGACCCCTGCTTTAGATTCTACTGATATTTTGCTTTCTTAAAATGACAAGGAGAGGGGAGTAATTTTCATGCACTCTGACCATAAATTTTCATTGATTTTAAGTTAACTTACGAGATTATATTAAGATTTAATTTCAATAAGTGGAATGAAAAAGGGGGAATGGTTTCATAAAATTAAATAGACTAGCCGGGTGGTGTGGTTGGTTTGTCGCTGGCCTACTGCACCTAAGGTTACAGGTTCAACCCCAGAAAAGTCGTTGAATTTTCTTGATGCATAAAATCAACAGCTGTAATGTTGTAAGATTATAAGGAGTGTGCAAGATCCCTAGAGTATCTGTTTGGCTTAGGGGCTATTGGCAAAATTAGATCCTAGTACAGGTTTGCATCATCAAAATTCAGGTGCCTCCCTCTAGAGAGGAAACTGGGTGTCAAATTTACTTGCGGTAATTGGTATTGCCTATATAGTGTGGCGTTAAAAAGTGATAACAGCTCCTGGGGAACTAGGTCTGTAAAAGGTTAAAATACCAATGCACAGCCCCATTAGGAAACAAGTAAATAAATTTAAATAAGCAAAGATCATAAAAAACTGGATTAAATTTTCAAATCTGTCATTAACAGTGATTAAGTTTGCACTTTGAAGCAATTTGAGGGTTATTGACAACAGGCTTCATAATTTTGAATTAAAAACTGCACTAAAAATAAATAGCTTTCAAATGTTATAACTCAACAAGATCAATTACTTTTTGAGAAAATTAATAACTTTATAAATTCATGAGTAAATATGGTTTTTTAAAACATTAAAATAAAGATAAATGCTGTGAGTAAAAAATGTAACAATTACTTGTAATAATATAGAAATTTTGTATGGAGTATTTACTTATTTTTCGAAACATTAGAATAAAAAATTTAGTTTTAAAAGCAACAATTTTTAAAACACTACTTTAGGAATCAACTCAAAACAGTTTTTTCCCCTCTAATGGGGCTGTGTATTGGTATTTTTTATCTTTGCAGATCTAGTTCATTCCCCAGGAGGTATCACCTTTTATTTCGGCACCCTATAGGAAATACCAATTGCAACAAGTAATTTTGACGCCCAGTTTCCTCTCCAGAGGGTGGCCCCTGAGCTCTGATGATGCGAAATTGAACTTAGGGATTTAATTTTGCCGAGGGCACCCAAGCCAAATGGGCACTTCAAGGGATTTTTTACATGTCACATAATCATACAACATGGCCGCTGTCGATTTTCTGCATCATGAAAATCCACCGACTTGGGCTGGGGTCAAACCTGCAACCTTGGGCGCAAAAGGCCAGCAAAAAACCAACTACGTCACCCAGTTGGCAACTCAAAATAGTGCATTTACCTACCTTAATTGGTCTTTTTAACAAAACTTTTCCAAGATATATCAAGATGCAATTATAACCATTCAATAACCTTATGAATGCAAATTAATAAACAAGCAGCAAAAGCTGTACTAATATTATATAGCAATTAAAAGTGAACCATCCTTCATTCATCATGAAGGTCTTGTTATGGACATGTATGCATGTTTTCAGTGTGTGTATTACCTCATCACTTTCAAATGTTAGAAAACAGTTTATCAGTCTATAAAGAATTCATTTCCATGATAAGTTATTGAAATCATTCTACAACATTTAATACTAATTTCTAAACAAACAACCTGGCAAATGCATAAATATTTTGTCCTTTCTAAGCAATGCTTAGAACTAACTATAATAATAGAGATTTATGTGAAATGTCTACTACTACATAATAAAGGCTCTTGTTAAATCTAAGAAAGAAAAAGATTTTTTAAATCTTTTTTGACTGAACTAAACTAATGCAACATTAAAGGAATTGATTCTATGTTATTCAAGGAGTATTATTTTAACTTTAGAGTGTAAAGGTTATAATTCAACAACAAGATCAATCCCTAGTAGCCATATAACATTAACTAAAAATAAATTAAAAAGTATTATGATCAAAAATGAATTAAGACACAGAATTATGAAAATAAATAAAAAATAAATATTATTAGTAAAGAGCTGGATTTTTTGCTCTAACACTTGAGATTCATAAGATAATACACAAGTTTATTTCTATAAGCACTAGTTTGAAGCCTAAAGTTAGCTTATTATTTGTAGTTTAGTCGAGAACACATTAATTAGTTCATTCAACTGAAAAAAAATAATAAAATTTACTTCACAGAACCAGCATCAACAGCCACTAGCTGGGATTCTTTTAAAACCAGCTCCTTTTCTTTCTCTTGCAGTTGCAATTCAAGTTTCCTCTTATTATCTTCTAACTATAATAATCAAGAACCAGATAGGCTTATGAATTTATTTTAAACTCGATAAATTTTCATTACATTGAACACAGTTTTAAATGAACTACAGCAATGTTTTTTAAAGCAGATGGAGAGACTACATTCAATATTGATTTAGTTTTCATTATTTTAATTATGTCACAAATAGAAAGAAAGGTAATTCTTCATTACTCCTTAAAATTTGTAATTAGATGTAAATTTGTAATTTATGATACGTCAAAAACAATGTCAAAGTCTTTAAACTACTTAACATTGCATGAAGAACAAAAGTTAAAATTAAAGAAATCCTTATTGTAGTATAGAAGTTCTTGAATATTCAATAAGTAGTGGATAAAAAACTTATGGCCTCATTTCAGTCATTAAAAATTTTGAACTAGTTCAAAAAATACTTTATTACCTATATGTACCATTATAAATAATTAACTAAGTTAAAACTTTTATACCAGCAAACCAAAGAAAGAAAGAACAATGAAAGCTGATTGGCTTACATGATTTGAAAAACTTAAAAACTAGACTGTTACTGACATATTGTAAAAATGCACACAAGTAATTAAACAATCTATTAACTAGAAATAAAAATGAAAAAAAGAAATAAGGTACAAAAAGTTTTCTTAAATATATAAATTAGATCATTCTTAGATAATATTCACAGAAAGTGTATATGCATTATTTTATTTTTGAATATTCAATCTTCAGAAAAGATTCAATTAAAAAACTGAATCATATAGCATAAGGTAAAATTAAATCTCCACCCCATATACACTCTGTCGCAAAAAAATATATGCACCCAGAAGAAATTGAGCTACATTCACGAAATTTGGTATGCATGTAGTGTATATGAAAATAAACAAATGATTAAAAATTCAGAACAAAATATCATTTTATTAAGCGGTTACAGCTTGCAAAAGGTTAAAAATCAGTAAGTAGTAAAGCCACCTCTGGCAGCTATACAAGCCGAAATTCGGCGTGGCATCGATTCAATTAGATTACTTATGACCCCCTGTGGAAGATCCTGCCATAGTCTTTGCATCTGCGCAGTTAATTCTCCTGTATCTCGGGACGGCTGCAGTTGCCTTCCCAGCGCGTCCCAGACATGCTCTATTGGCGAAAGATCTGGTGACCTGGAAGGCCATGGTAGGACGTCATATCCTTGAAGACATTGTTGGGAGAGTCGCGCAGTATGTGGACGAGCATTATCGTGTTGATAAATGGCACCTGGGCGACTTGATAGCATGGGTAGCACAATCGGCGTTAAAATATCGTCCACGTATCTGCGAGCTGTCAAAGTGCCTTGAAGGACCACTAAAGATGATTGTGTGTCCCAAGAAATTGCTCCCCACACTGTCACACCTTGTGAAATTGCTGTATGCCTCTCGACAATAAATGCCGGATCGGACCGCTGGCCGGTGCGCCTCCAGACACGTGTGCGGTGGTCATCAGCACTGAGACTGAATCGGGATTCATCACTGAAGATGACACGTCTCCAGTCTGTCACACTCCAAGTTGCCCGAGGTCGGCAAAATCCAGTCGACACTGCCTATGATGTGGGGTCAGTGGTAAGCGTCTTAGCGGACGTCGGCTCCTCAAGCCAACTTCGGTCAGTCGTCTCCTTATGGTTTCTCTTGATGGCACTGGATGTCTGGAAGGAGGTAAGTGGCGTTGAATCGATGCTAGCGACGTTGTTGGTGCCGAAGTGGCCACTCTTCTGATTGCACGATCCTCGCGATCATTTGTGTTCCTGGGACGTCCTGACCCTCCGCGACGGTACACTCTACCTTCTGTGATCCACTGTTGCCAACACCGAGCAACTACCATATCGCTCCCACCGAGGTGGCGGCCGATACGTCTATTCGACCAACCTGCTTCTCTGAGGCCTATTATACGGCCCCTATCAAAGTCCGTCAGCTGCTCGTACTGCCGCTGGTTACGTCTTAGAGGCATCCTAAGTCTCAATATCGTCTATCAAAGTCATCAGATTCGTTTGGATAGCCGTACGGCGCTCGTACTCATGCTTTTAAACTCTCCCAGTTGCGCAACTAATATGCGCATAGCACACTTAGCCTTGTCTCATTGGCTTCGAAATTTTAATCATTTGCATATCTCTTACCAGACTACATTCTTGCAGAGTTTCGTGATTGTAGCTTGATTTCTTCTGGGTGCATATATTTTTTTGCGACAGAGTGTATATAGCATCAAAATAAGTTTTATATTAATTTTCTTTCATACATATTTATAACCGAAGAGATGGAAAACTTAATACCTCTTCTGCTTGCTTTCTTAATCCTTGACACTCCTGAAGAAGTTGTGCATTAATATGCTCATACATAGCAGCATCTTTCTGAAATTGGTCCTGTAGTTTATTTAATTCTGAATGTATCATGATAATATCATCTGATTCTAAGGATCCTTCTGATTGGGCTTGATCAGATAACTGCATCAAACTTTCGCTTCCATCAATTTTTCTTCTGTCAGCAATCCCCTTAAAATCAACAAAAGTTTTTTAGCATGAAAAAAGGAAAATATGAGAATAAAGATAAACCATGTAAGAAGTAATAGTTTTAACAGATCAAAAACCCATTGACTCACCGTCATAAAAGTTTTATGAATGAAAAAAAGGCTAAAAATTGATTAAAAAACCTCATGCACAATTATACCATATGTCAAAACAAGAAAGAAAAAAAAATCACAGAATTTTTTTTATTTTGATAACAAAATTTGGAACTCATGTACTATCGCAACCAATAACTTTCAGGATAACTCACCAAATTAGCAACCTTGATTTCGCAGGTGTTGAATTGGCAACCATGCGCTTTGTTTCTTATTTCTCTGTTTGCTGCAATTCAATGTCTAACCATTTGTTGATATGGCAAGCTCGCATATTAAAATGTGAATCTGGGATTAACCAATTTCTTAATAAATAAAATTTTAATATAATTATGTATGTATTATAATTATATTCTTCTTATTATATATAATATTAATATAATATGAAATTAATTAAAATAAAAAAAACGAAATGAAATGATAAAAAATAATCAGTTATTCTTTTATTGATTATTATTTATTTATAATTACTTATTACTTTTTCCCAGAATATTTTTCGACAATGTGCTGCATATCATGGGCAACCTTATTCTGTTTTTAGAATTTGTGCAGTTTTATTCAATGTCGTCAATATTGTCGCGACATTACATAAGAGCATGGGTTTTATTAAATGCCACCAATATAGTTGCAAAAGTATACAAGTATCTATAATTCAATTCAAATTACTTGAAATTTATACAACTCAACTTTCTTTATATACTGAATTTTTTTTAATATAAGTTATATTTAAGTTAATTTAAGTTATTATACTAAAGAAATACCTCATATCTCTGTAGACCTGCAGGAAACTTATCGCTATTATTTTTTGAAGGTAAGTCTTTTTCTGTAACAAGTAGTCTGTGAAAACAAGAGACACACATTACTCTATATTACTCACACTCAAAAACTAAACTTGAAAACATTTGCAGAATTTAAATATTTACATTTAACTAATCTCATTTAAAAAATGTAGCTAAAAATTACAGCATATATGGCATTGGTAAGTTAAAGTTACCAATACCATATTAAAAGAAAATAATTATAACAATACATGTAGGACATAGCTAAATATATATGTGTAAGGATTTTAAATCATAAGGAATATAAATATAATAAATGTGGTTGCACCCTCTCCAATAGATGGTGATACAAGCCAACATATGTACACCTCCTTGCATATACATGTTTTGTTTCTTGTAAGGGTTAAGGAACGGGAGAAAGAAGCGAGTAAGGGACAAAAGAGAGGCCGAATGAGCATTGATGAACCCAGTGATATAGCTCCGGGTGTAGTCTCAATATAATGTAAGAGTGAAATATCCTAAAATATTGTTTAATATTATTCTATTCCACTTGTAAATATTTTAATTTAACTAAAACTAATTAAATAGTATTTTGTATTATTATTAGCATTTTAATCTAAAACTCAGGACATTAAAAAATACCCCTAGACACCACTAAAAAACCATCTGTATAAATAATATATACCCCTACATATTTTGTGGCGACATCAGCAGGGATTAATTTCTTTTAATAAATAGTCATTGGCCACACCGTGCTTCACGAGTAGAATTGTTGACCTGATAATTTCTTCTTTGAATACCACCCTGGCATTAACTAACACCTTATTTTGAGCAGATTCCAGAGAGACACCCTGGCTCAGATTACCTTTTCCATTTTGAAATTCAGCGCCCCATCCCAGCATGATCTAACTTTTCATTTCAAAACCTAGTGTTGCCCTGACACAAATTCCTGAATGCCACTCCAGATTACTTGTTCGTTTTGAAGTTGAGCGCCACCCTGGCACAGATTTTTATTTTTTGAAGTTAAATGCCATCCATGATGCATGAGTCAGTCAACCTTCAAGTAAGGAGCAGCTCCTGCCCAATTGTGAAGTTAAAATCGACAGTGTCATCTGACACCATAAGAAGTTCTGTATGTGCTCAAGTGTTACAGAAATTCCATAAAATATGTGCATGGTTCAACAAATTTCATCTGTGTGTGTGTGTGAATGCCTAAGAAGAAATTCTGCAAGACCATGTGTGGACTATTTTGCGAGTAATGTGAAGGTCAAATATTTCCGAAAGTCAAACCAAGTCAGTGCCATTGACCATTGTTTGCAGAAGCGAGGTGTGTTGGTTTCTCGTTTCACCCTTTGCCGTTCACTCCTCCAATTTAACACTAAGGTCAACTTACTGGACAGCTAAATGAATATATATATTTTTATATTTTATTTGACAATTCTTAATCTGAATCCATCTGTGTCTTCTTTTAAAATTTGATTAAGTAAGTTGATCTTTGTTGTTGTTTTTTATACTTCATATAATTTTGCTTGAATATGCTATTATTTACCTTATTTTGCCATTGTATATTTATAAATATCTTTAACTCTCTTTTTAAAATTGCATTAATTGTTATTAATTTGGGATTATATATCAATTCATATAGATTAGTATTTGATAGATTTTATATTATTTAAATCTTTGATGTATTTTACATTATTGGTTTTGAAAAATTTTAAGTGAAAATTTTATTTGCATACTTTTCATATATCCATCAGAAGGGTGGGTCAGATTTGACTGAACTAGTATCCTACTTTTCCCAAAATTTATTAACATACTTGTATTTTTTCTATATTATAATTCTTATAGAGCATCTTAATTTTTATATAAAAGAAAGGGGGAGAAAAAATATCTTTCTTGTTAAAAAAGAAAAAGGATTTATTAGAGTTAGATTTAGAGGTGACAGTAGACATGACTAAGTCAATTTTAAAAAATCTAATAACAAAAAGTGTAGGGAATGAGGAAAGTACCAAATTGATGCACAATGGTGCTGTTGAAGAAGGGGAGGAGAGGGAATTGTTAAAAGAGAAGAGGCAACAGGAAAAACTAAGAATCAAGACTCAGATCAGGTCAAATCAGGAAACATTTATTAGGAATGGTCATACACCAAGTAATAAACTAAGCAAACTGCTACACAAGTTTGATATGATAGGGAACATCAGCTGGTATTTAATATTGTTTGAGCACCAAACCAATATATCTGTGCCAAAAGAGTTCTAGGTCACACATCTGTTGGGTCTACTACCCCAGAAGATAGTCCAGTTAATCACTCGAGAACCTGAACAAGACGCAAGGGATTATGACCACATGAAAACTTTCCTATTGAAAATATTCAAATTGACCCCTGAGAAGTTTAAGCAGTTGTTTGCCATGCATCAAAAAGAACTGCCAAAACATGGTGTGACTTTTATCAAGTTCAAACATTCTTTAATGGATAGATTGAAGGGTTCAATGTAAAAACAATTGACAAATTACAGGATTTGATGATAGTTAACCAGATGAAGAAACAATTTCCTGTTGAATTCAGAGAATGTCACCCAGATGAATGGCCAAATATCAACAGTCCACTTGAATTATTCGAGAGACTTGAAGAATTTGAAGAAAATGTAAAGGACAAATTTCCAACCAGAGAAAAGACTGAGGAAAAGAATACAAGAGTATGGCTTGAAGACAAAGCAGCACAGATGGACAAGAAACTTGTGAAAGAATCAAAATTTCAAAGAGGAGAAGCCTCTCAAAATTGAGTTAGAAAGGAAGAAATATTAATCTATTACTAAAGAAAAGTTGAGATAAAAAGAAGATATAAAGAAGATACTGTAATGGAGGGTACAGGAGATCAAGATAAGTCAATGAGTGAGTGTACAATTTAATGGGGCAAGAGCCGATTACGGCTAAATTGCATCAAACAATTGTTTAAGAGATCAAAATATTTTAAGAGAACAAATAATATATTTTCTCATAGTATAACAGTTTTTAAATATGAGCTAAAAAATGTATAAAATCAAAACAGAGAAATCTAAAAATTTAATTACAAACAATTACATAGTTTCAACTGTGTTCTAGATGTGAAAAGAATAAAAAAAGGAAATGTGATGACAAAGAGGGTAAAAAAGAAAAGGATCACTAGGGTACCCCAGGGTTGTGACACCTGTGTTTACCAAAGATAGTAAACCCCCCAGAAAAGGAAAAGATCACTAAGGCCCCTTGGGATAGTGACAACTGTATTCATCTTAAAAAGAGCCCCTGGGGGGAGGTCAAGATGAAAATGATAAATTTTTCGTAGATGGATAAGAGAAAATAACAGTCGGTTCAAAATTTTAATCTGAAAAATCATCAAACCCACAATGGAAAAAAGGTTGAAGACAAACCTAAAATGATTGAAAAGAAGGAAATCAAATATAATAAAAGTTATAATAAGAAAAGAAAAAAAGGCTCCAAAGTATCAAGTTAGTGATTTGGTAGCAGTCCAAAGTACACAATTTGGTGTCAGCTTTAAAATTAGACCTTAATTTTTATATCAATAATAATTGTTTTTACTTTATATATTTTGTGAAAGTCACATATATTTTTGTCTTCAAATTTTTGTAATTATTGTATAATATATCACGAGAGTACACTCACATGACTCTGAGATCATTGACATTCAGGATTGGGTGAGTTGTAGGATTTTAAATCAAGGAAAATATGAATATAAATATAATAAATGTGGTCACACCCTTTTCTCCAATGGTTGGCGATACAGGCGAACATATGTATGCCCCCCTCAGGTATGCGAATTTTGTTTCTTGTACGGGTTAAGGAAAGAGAGAGCGAAGTGAGTAAAGGACAAAACAATGTGGTTAGTGTGGCTGAATGAACATTGATGAACCCAGTGATAGCTCCAGGTGTGGTCTCTATATAATATAAAAGCAAAATATTCTAAAATGTTGCTCAATATTATTCTATACCATTTGTAAATATTTTTAATACATCTGAAACTAATGAAATAGCATTTTGCATTAATCAGCTTTTTTTTTCGCCTTTTAATCTTAAACCTTTGACACATTAAGTAATGTCCTAGACACAACTAAAAAATCATCTGTAAAAATAATATACACCCTACCTATATTATTCTTCCTTTTCATATTTTAGAAATTATAAAAATAACTTTTCCCTTCCTACAGAACAAAACTTTAAAAACTATGTACTCACTTTATTTCTAAAGGTAAATAATCTGTATCATCAAAATTCTCATCATTACTTAAAAAGTAATTCTGATTGAGAAATTTTAGAATTCCATCTTCTAAACTTCTATTTAGCTCATCCAATGCATCAGAGAAATTCAATTCAAGTTCCGAATTAATAGATTTATGACTCTCATTAATTATTTTCTTTTTTTGAATTCCAAGCTGTGCACGAAGATGATTGCACAGCATTATCAAAGCTTTGTGATTTTTCTTTAAAACAGCTTCATATTCTTGAGTAGTTTTAGCAAGAAGTTCACATTTCTCCTCAAGAAGTTGCTCAATTTTTTTTTGATAGGTAGCAGACTCGCTGGAATAGTTAGCTTCTATTACGCTGATGGCTCTTTCATGTTCTTCTCTAAGATTTTTTTCTCTTTCCTCCACCTGTTTGTTGAAAGATTGTTTGAGATCAATAATTTCATCTTCATGCAGTTTTTTTAGAACTTCAAAAGTTGACAAATACTGGCTTTCAACCTGCTTTTGTTCTTGAGCAATAACTTCAGCTTGATTTGATTTCAAAGCCTCCATCTCAAGCTGATGACTTTGAAGTGATTTTACCAAGCTTTCCTTTTCTTTGAAGCTCTTATCAATTTTTTTATTTGCCAATGCTAACTTTTCCTCTAATTCCTTCACTTCTGAAAGCAATTTTTCTTTTTCGTCTAAAATTTCCTTCATCTGTTTACTTGACAATGTCGATTCTTCTTCAAAACTCTTCAGCTGCAAAAGCATTTGACCCTTCTCAATGTCACTCTTAGTTAGCAATGTCTGAAGGTGTGTCAATTGTTTTTCATACTCATTTGATAAATATTGAATTTTCATCTCTTGCTCTTGACAGAGGAGTTCAATTTGTTTACTAGTCTTATTATTCAGATCTTCCTTCTCAATTTTTAGTTTATCAATTTCCAACTCCAACTTTTTAACGGCTTCATTCTTTTCTAAAATCAAGTTGTTCTCCAGGGCTTCTTTGAATATACACATATGATCATCATATTTCTCCCTCATCAATTCAAAATATTTATCACATTTTTGGCATACCTCTCTATCTTGCGAGGATCTTATCATGTCAAAGGACACTTTACGACTGAAATTTGTTTCAGAATCTGTCAAAACATTTTCTGTTCTGTATTCACTATCAGTGAGAGAGAGAAGACTCATGCAAGACATGGGTGGTTCTTCCAATAGTAAATTATCTTCTGAATTGACTAATGTATCAGTATCAATATATTTTGGATGATTAGTTTCTTGCAGTTCTTTACTCTGAAAAAGAAATTATTCAAATACTACATGAATAAACCAATCAAAATGCTTACACTGTTTCAAGCAAGAGAAAAATTAAATAAATTTATCACATTGCAATTTTTTTAAAAATATACTTTAAACAAAAAAGAAAATTCAGTGTATACAGAGGACTATTAAAAAAATTATTCTTCTCATCAAAACAATTAATCAGGGGGAAAAAAGGGGGAACTTTCCAAATTCAATGACAAAAGATTTCATTTTGTAAAGCATCAAAATAAGTAACATGGAAAAATTTAGATAAAATAATAATATACTCTAAAGCTATACACTTAGATGCTAGATTATATTTAAATGTCTTTTAAACATCTAGCAAGGGTATAATTCTAAAGTTTTATTTGAAAGTCTTTTATATCAACAAAGATGATTTAAACAATTAGTCAAAGAATTATTTGAATAGATTAATATTAAAAAACAAACAAGGAAACTTGGAAAGTGATCACTGATACTTCAAAACCTGCCAGAGTTGTATTTAACATGTAATTTGCCCACATGATGTAAAAGAAGAATATGAAAATTTTCTTTACATACATAATATATTCACAAACATTTAATAAAGCAAATCATAGAAAAGAAGTTTAATTCTTTAAAAGACTTTGGAATTAATCAAAATATTCTATAAAAAAATATAAAATTTTTTAACAATTAAAATCTTAAGTTAGAGAAAATTTAATTAAGTTTCGAAAATATTCAAGTCTGATACATATAGTCAGATGTATTGAATGAAATTAATAGCAGATAAAAAATATGTAACTGTAGAAACATACATATTGAAAAAGTTAAAAGTACAAACAAATTATTATTTCTTAGAAAATTATTAAATTTTCTTAACTAAATTTCCTTTAAATTAGTTAACTTTGTTAACTAATTTTACTTACCATATTTTTCAAAAATTTAAGTTTGCTTTCTAGTTTGGACTTCTGTAAAACAAATTTCTGATATTCTTGATTATTTTCGAAAGGCACTGCAGCACTTGATACTTCAGGTAAAACCTGTAATTCTAAAGAATCTGTCATGATACCATCACCCTGAGGACCCGATTTTGCATATGGCACAGAAGGAATTTTATCCATTTCATCTAATAAAAAGTCCATAACAAGGCTAAAATCATCAGTGACTATTTGACTCCTCAGTTTTTCTATAGAAGCTTCACTTTGAGATTTGTTAAAAGACTTTCCATATGCCTGCTCCACTTCAACATAGTTCATATCAGATAGCTGACTTTCACTCTCATCTGGTTCTAGAGTCTCTGCATCCGCAGAATTCAATCGTTTTAAAAAATAACTCTGAAATTTGCTACAAGAAAAATCACCGGAACCCTCTATAGAAGTTCTTGCTCTAGATATGTTCACCAGAGTTTCAATCAGTTTTGTAATGACAGCCAAAATTTCCATCTTTTTCAGTAAAGAAGGCATGTCACTCGGATTTTTACATCGTTGATCTCCTAGCACCTTCAACATGAGCTCTTTGTTATTAACAGCAGCAACATTAATCCCCGAGGGTTCTTCCGAAATGTTAAGGAGTTTGATATGAGCTGTATTCTTTTTTAAAACTTCGCTTAACTTTTCAGCAAAATCGGGTGTATGGGAAGACTGCAAAAGCATTTCCTCTAGTGAATATAAAGTATCCACTTGTACACTAGTTTCACACATTGCTTTTGTTTCCTAAAAAAATTTTCATCAATAATTATGCAACTTTAAAATATACTACTATTTAAATGAGTTTTTTGAAATCCACAAGAAACTAACTCTACTTTCAAGAGGAGAAAAATGGAATGATTTATAAATTTCAAAAGCTTTTCTTTTTTTAGATAGATAATTCAGGTTCTTTTTAAAATACTGGGTAGGCTGGTAGTACCAATTAGTATTAGTATAATTTTCAATCCATACTGCTGAAGACCATATATACTTAAATTTTAGAAATTAACATGCTTTACTTTAAACATTTATTTAAACTAACCCAACTCTTAACATGTTATTCTTAGTTTTTTTAATATAAAAAAAAGATATAAATAATACTTAAAAACACTAAAATTAAATTCTATTACATAAGCTTTAAAAATATACAAAAACATGAAGCATGATGAAAGAAGGGATGATGCATTTATGTTCTTACATTAAATTGATGAACAGTTTAAAGAGATAAATAATATATTAAATTAAAAATCTTTTAAACTTACAAAATAATACTTCTTCATAATATCTTTCCAAATATTCACTTGACAAGATACACATTTACAAAGTTATTTTAAAATGCTTATACAGGTTAAATTTAGCTTTCATTAAAAAAACGATTTTCCTTGATTCTAAAAACATCAATGAAGTCATGCAAAAATTAATCAAATTTGAATTCAATCACAAAATTTACTATTTCCTTCATACCAAAGAAAGACATCAATTATAAAATGAGCCTAGAGTAATATCTGATGTACGAAGAAAAAATGTTAACAAATTTTTCAATAAGAAATGTTCAAGTTTTCTTGAAAATTATTTGATTTAATGAAGGGAAAATAAATTCAGAATTTGAAAAACATAATATTACATATTTGCATATATATTTTAATTAATACATTTTCAACTACAAAATATCCTTTAAAATATTTACATAAAAGGAAAAGTATTAGTACAATTAGAAACAGATATATTTCCATTTCAGAAATAAAACAGATGTTCATATTATTGAATATATTTATATATAAAAATCTTCTGTGCATGTATATGTGACTAAACTCCTCCTATCCTAAGCAGCTGGACTGATTTTGATGAAATTTTTTGTGTGGGTTTAAGTGGATTCGAGAATGGTTTAGATTCACAATTCAGTCCAATATCACAATTAGTTAAAACGATATTAATTAAAAACATCAAAAATATTCAGCTCATTCACCTGCAATCTTGTAACAACGTTATTGTTATAAAAATGATGTAAGTTGGCGTCGAAAATCGATTTTCAGCCATACTGGCCAGACCGGATCTTGTTACCAAAATGCAAAGGAATCATGCTTTTTAGTGTTTTTAATTCATATTTTTTCAAATAATCTTTATATATGTAATTCTTCTGTGTGTGTGTGTGTATGTGACTGACTCCTCCTAAATGGCTAGGCCGATTTTGATGACATTTTTTTGTATGGGTTCAAGTGGATTCAAGGACAATTTAGATTCACAATGCGGTCCAATATCGCAATTAGTTAAAAAGATATTAATTAAAAAGCTTAAAACACATAATTGTTTTACCCCTGTGTGCTATTTATTCTGCTAATGCACGGAAAAAAGAAAGAGGGGAGAATTTTCCGATATTTTCGCCGTTTTTAAAATTGGAATCTAATTGTTCTATCAAAATCAGACAAAAAATAATAACAGTATCGAAAATATTATTCATTTTGCCACGATACGGCATGTATCTTTATATATATAATTCTTCTGTGTGTGTTTGTGATTGAACTCCTCCTAAACGTCTGGACCAATTTGGATATTTTTTGTGTGGGTGTTAGAAAATTAAATCTTTTCTCATGTCTTTATCTATTTAATTAAATACGCGAGTCGCGTAATGTTTCTTTATTTGTATGTTCATCGCAGCAGGCTGATGAATATGCAAAGTCGTTTGCACTGCCGATGACGTCATCGTGTGACCTGTTTGTGAATGACGTCATCGCATTGCTGATCAGTTGCCGTGCACGTTGTATTTGTATATATTTTAATTTGTTGTGTGTCTGTGGTTGTTCCTGTTTGTACCATGTCCTGTCGATATAGTTTTAAATAAAAGTATTTTAAAAACAACGTAGTCTCATGAATGCTGAAACTGCTCTGCTAATTTTATTAACACTAAAGAATAACAAAGTGGATTCCAGAATGATTTAGATTCATAATACGGTCCAATATTGCAATTAGTTAAAAATGCGCCAAAATCATGTAAGGGCGCACGATTGTTCATAAAAATATCATGGGCAATATTCTTGAGGTCACTATTTTAAGCAGCAAAATTCAAGGTGAAGTACTTCTACCACAAATCCCAATGATTCTTTAAGACTCACCTGCCCATTCAAATGTTTGTAATTTCCAATTCGCTTGGCGTTTGCAATGACCATTAATAAGTCACAAGGTCAAACAATGACAATTTGTGGCTTAGATTTAGAAAACCCTTGCTTTTCACATGGCCAATTATATGTTGCATGTCTCAGGTTTCGCAAACCATCACATTTGTTTGTTTATACCCCTCAAAGATTAACCAAAAACATTGTACATTCATGGCATAACAATTAATTTATTTTTCGTGCATTAAAAAAATATACCTGTTATGAAAATAGCTCGAGTTTTATCTTTTTTACCCTTTAATCAAAACAAGTTTAAGTTTTAATCAGAATAGGTTCTATATTCAACTTAGTTCATAGTAAATACATACTCACACGCAATCGATAGGTCAAATTGTGGTAACTGTACATGTGATGATGTCAGGTATTGTAATAACTTTCTTTATAAAAAATTTCATCAGAACAGTCCAGATTGTTACAACGTATTCAAAAAAGTCTGTAATTTTCGGATTTAAGACGTGTAAAGGACAACATCTGTCTGGACTGCTAGTTTTATATAAAATGCAACATTTTAAATAAGAAATTTTTATAAAACTACCTGATTTTTAGAATCAATAGCAGACTTTTGCTTTGCAAGCATCTCAGCTGCCTGTAAGAAAAAAACAAATGGTCTTTAAACTTTTGAATACCTATTCCTAGAACAAGCAACATGATTTTTATTTTGCTCTACAAAAGTATCGTAAAATTATATGAAAATCAGAATTACGTTGGAAACTATACTTAAGTTTAATAAAAAATCCCCCTGAAAACTATACAAATGTACGAGGGTCATCCAAAAGGTAAAGAACATTTTAGCATAACTGTTTTCCTACCTTAAGTTCTACACTTCTAACATTAAAGTGTGAAAAACTAACTAACAAGTAGAGCTATGAACAGTGGATCTTAAAATTAAATAATGGATGTGGAGGACTTTTTCATTAAAGACGAGAATTTCTTAGACAACATGTTTATTGAAGACAATGCAAAAAGATGAAATTTACAGTGACATTTTTAAAATGAAAAACAATTGAATACACCCTAACTGAGCACCTTGCTCAAAAACATTTGAGTACAGTATGGAGTCAGCTACTTGCTGAGAAACACCCAACTGCTACTGACTATACAACAGTAGCGATTAGTATTTATACACTAATACAATTAGAACATTGTATTACTTCCACAACAAGCTATATAAACTATTAAGAAAACTCCCAAGTGGCCAGATAGAACAGTGATGTCACAAGTGGTGACCAGATCTTTAATGCACAGCTGCCATCAGCAAAAGCTGTTTCTCAACTCCACTTGTTTTTTGGGTTTGTTTACATTTCTTTAATCGCGACATATTTTGAAACGCCCACATCGTTTGCCGTTCAAGTAATACCATATTCCTGAATTGCTGACAACATTAGGATGTCATGTAAGTTAACCACAACTTGTCACACTATGCTTAGAATTTAGCCATGACATACAGCAATAACTAAATAAAAACAAAAGATATCAACACAAACTTTATTTACAAAGTCATAGTATCTCACAGTTTTTTAAGGTAATCCCCTATAGCTCCAAAGCTACTTACTGCAATATGGGACGAGTTTTTCAATTTCAGTTGGGCATTGTCATCATGAAAGGTTATAGAATAAAGAAGCATGACCATCAGGCAGTGGCGCACACAAGGAGAGGTTCCCAGGTCCGGACCCCCCCGCCACAGCTCTTGATATTTTTCGATTGATTAAAATCCTATGTATATACACCGCTCGCCACCGTAAATACAACACCCTGAAGGGAGTATGCAAATAACATGAAATTTACAACATGCATTAGCGGAGGTGAGATATGTAAATGATTAGAATTTCAGCGCAGACACACATCACGCCCGCCTGTGGCACCACCTCAAAGCGCTATTTAAGGCTTGGCGTTTTCCCCGATTTCAAGTTTGGCAATCGCGATTTTCTTGTGGTTTTTTCAAAAAACGATCAGTTATGTCTCATAGAAAACAGCAATCAGCTTTTGATTAAGCATCCGAGTTCGACAGAGGAAGGATAGTGGCCTACCGAGATTGTGGATTATCTTTCAGGGAAATCGGTAGTCGTGTTGGACGAAATCAAACAACTGTAATGTGGATATGTGACCGTTGGATGCAGGAGGGTACAATGGACCGACCTGGTCAATCGCATCCACCTCAGTGCACCACTTCACTTGAAGACAGGCAAATTGTGCGTATGGCAGTGACAGATCGCTCAGTCACATCATGAACCATAGCACAGCACATTGAGTCTGTAACGCATCATTCAGTGTCTGCGCGTACCATTCGACGCCATTTACAACAGAGTGGTCTATCCGCAAGACGTCCATTGCTTGGTCTACCCTTGGCGCAGAACTACAGAGACGTCTCTGCTGTCAATGGTGCGATGAAAGAAGGATGTGCGCGGCAGAATGGAATGAAGTTGTCTTAACTGACGAGTCACGCATCTGTCTGCAACACCACGATGGTCGGATTCGAGTCTGGAGACACCATGGAGAGAGAATGCTGAACAGCTGCGTTATGCCCCACAACACTGGTCTTGCACCAGATATTATGGTACGTGGCAGTATTGGATATCACTCTCACACTCCTCTAGTACGCATTGCTGGTACTTTAATTAGCCAGTGCTACATCTCCGAAGTGTTGGAGTCAGTTGTCCTTCCTTACATTCAGGGCTTGGCCACAGCCATATTTCAGCAGGATAATGCGTGACCACACGTGACACACATTGTCCAAAGCTTCTTCGTCAATCTCCAGATTGAATTGCTTCACTGGCTGGCTCGCTCTCCGGATCTTTTGCCGATAGAAAACATATGGTCCATGGTTGCTCAACAATTGACCAAAATTACACCACCAGCTGCCACACCAGATCAACTTTGGCAACGTGTGGAAGCTGCTTGGTCTACTGTACCCCAAAAGAACACACCCAAAGTCTCTTTGAATCAATGCCGAGGCATGTGGCAATGGTGATCTCCAACAATGGCGGCTACTCTGGCTACTGATTCTGGCAGGAACCACACTTCACAGAAGTCTATAAATTCAATCATTTGATACTAGGTCAACATGTTATCTACAAAATAAAACTTTGTTGTGCAATCTCTTGTCTTTCTTGGTGTTGCATTTATGGTGGCCAGCAGTGTAGTATGTCAAATTTAATTATTTGTTATTAGTAATTAATGCTAATTATTTATATAATTACTTTTTTACTGTTTTTTGTTCCCCAAAATTGACAAAACTAAAAGAATATGTAGGGCAATGTATAGGAGCATGATACTAGAATGATAGACTTTTGACCCTGGACCCCCCACACACACACCTTGAAAAATTTCTGTGAGCACCACTGCCATCAAGCAAAAAAAAAAAAAAAAAAAAAAAAAAACTTGGGTCCCACTGAAGTAAAGATAGGGTGCATACATTTGCAGTAGCACCAAGCATAGTGTGACCCTCCCATATACATCTCAGTATAATAACATAACTCAAATATGTATAAATTAGATTTTTTTAAAATTATTAATTATGAATACTGATTTACAAATTTTGACTGAGAATACAGAGAAACAAAAATTGTTATATCTTTTAAATAATTATTTATTCTTTTAGTTCAATAAATATTGAAGAGTTTTATGCTATTTTTGTGGAAAATGCTCCAAGCCATTGGTTCTCAAACTTTCGATTGCCGCAGCCCCTTTATGTATCAGGGAAACCTAGCGGACCCGCAAGAATTTAAACATCCCACCCCGACTTTATATTCTTGATCAAAATACAAGTTCTAGTAGAGTTTCTGGTAGAGTAGAAAGACTGGGGATTATTTAATAATGTAGTCTAGTGTGGCACATCTCTCCATTTTTCTTTGAGGCCTTTCAAAGTCTGTAAAAGAGCGAAATCTCAACATTACATGAGATTCTGCAGACCCCTAGAAAAGCACCATGGAGCACAGTTTAACCCCTTAACTGCCAAGAAAAAGCTACAAAATTCCCTCCTCCCTTTGTCAGCGCCACCGTTTTCCCCACAAGCGTACATTGCTATGTGGTTTATTGGGGGAAAAGAAGAGGCATGTTTTTCAATCTAAAAATTATAACTTTCACTTTAAAAAAGAAAAGAAAAGGATAAAATAATATAAAATTTAATGTCTAGAGTTCCAATATAATAATAAAAGATTATAACTTATTTGTTGTGTGATATATCCTGAAACAGGGTTAAACACATAAACCAGCATCAAATTCAGTGCACTGATAGGGAGATACAGGGTGAATATTTTTTCTTACACAAATAACACATTTTCGCATAGCACTTTTGTTAGAAGATGTAAACAGTACTGAAAAACTGCTTAGCTGAAAATTTCTTCTTTCCTGCAATATATCCTTTCAAATTCTTTTTCCAACCTCTTCACCAAAATAAGTAAATTCTTTAGAAGCACTTTCAATGTCATTTTATAGTATTCCAAAGCCATGGGACTAGTTTTAATCAGAGCAACACAATGCAAAAAGTCATCCTTTGGAAGGACGAAGTTCTGGGGCACTAAACGCACCAGCTGAGCAGGACATGTATACATGCCTGTGACGCTTAAGGGGTTAAGAACTGCTGTTCTAAGCTCTTGTTTGATAATCACTGTTTAAAAGTTCACAATTCACAAATTTCAATAATGAAAATAATATGGCAATAACAATATTCTTATAGAATATTAAAACTGATATATTTTTTCATTTCCAAATTTTAAATAATTCTTAAAATTCATTTTTTATTTCACATATATCAATAGTTAATCAGCAATAATTGAGTGCAGAAAAAAACTTTTTAACTTACTAACTGAAATGCCCTTTCTTTGCACAGGTTAAGTTTTAAAAATATAAATTCACCCATAAAAGCAAATACAATATTTTTTAGGGAGGGTGTGTAAAGTAGTACAACCAAAAATTAAAAATATTTCTTTAAATGAATGTTTACATTATGAATAATTTTAAATGAACTGCATTTTAGTCTCGAAGTAAATAATAATTTAACAAAATCAAACATTCCAATGTAAGAGAGAAAATTAGCATGCTAAAAATAAAAAGTAAATAAAAATGAATGAACGCAAATATAAATACAAATTATAATAGAAAAATAATAGTAGTAGTAAGTTTCTGCTATGGGAACTATGGGTGAAATAACCTCAAATAGATAAACCAAAAGAGAAAAAAATTAATGATGATAAACTGATTCCGAAAATATTATCATAAATAAGAAACATTAGGAAACCTTCAACTGGAAAAAAATTAAATTAGTATTACATGAGAAAAGACGTAATACTATCTCACATCTCTGTAAAACATCTAATAAAGTATTAAACGTAATTCAATACTAAAAAAATTTAAATAGTAGGAACTAAAATCAACAATCTATCTAAAACAAGATAAAACAGGTCACCGTTGAAATAATCCAAAATTGACAGATGAAACAAACAAACCATGTTGCTAAAAAATTAATCACCCAAATAATACTTTTTTTTTGCAATATTTCTATTAACAATTGTAATTTTATTACAAAGAGCAAACAAATGATCCATAACTGTAGAGATAATTGAAACATATATATATATATCATATATGGACAATATAACATAAAATATGTACACATGATCACCAAAAAACTGCATGAGAAACAGATTATCAGAAGCAACATCAAACCATGATGACGTAACATGTAAAAACACATCAGTACTGGATTTTACAGAAATCCAAAGGGAAATATATCTTTTCAAGGTGCATCTTTTTTTCTGCAAACACACTTTCAATTACAAATTATATAAATATATATATATTGCAAGATTGTCAGAAGCAAAGTTAAGTCATGATGAAAAATCTGGCCAACAATGAATTTAAAGGAATTCAAAAGGAAATATGAGAATATTGTTTCAAGGTGTACCTCATCATAGTTTCAGCAAACAGTTTCTTGTTTAAAAAAAATTCTAATTTCTTTCATTTAAAACAAAAATGAGTTATCCGTCATAGCCAAAAAACATAATAGGCCAAAAATCATACATAAGCCAAAAAACATGGTACATTTCGGTTTCTTACAAATAGGAAGCCTTCATAAACATTAGCAATTAGTTTGAATTTAATGTCATTTTCATACTGTAATACTTTAAGCCTTATTTTTCAACAACAAAGAAAACATTGAATATGCTGATGAAGGAAGAATGCTAATAATCTTTATTTTCAACAACAGAAAATGTCACAGCAATGTATTTATAAGTAAAAAATGTATGCAATGCATATGTATATGTACACTACGGGCCATAAAAATTGGTACACCAAGAAGGCGACATGCTATTGATGTGAAATTTAAACAGGAAGGTGCTGTAATATGCAAATGATTAGCTTTTCAGTGCATTTAGATAAAGCAGGCGCTGGTATAGTGACACCTACAATGTATTTAAATGAGGAAATTGCTGAGCTGGTTTCTCATACACGAATTGCTTTTAAATGTTGCTACCTGGTGAACCGTTGTTGTGATGCCTCATATATAAGGTAAAAATGCGTACCAGCATGTTTCTGACTTTGATAAAGGTCAAATTGCAGCATACCAGAATTGTGGTTTATCGTAACACAGTATTGCTACTCGTGCCGGGTGGCTTGGATAGGTTTAGGACGGTAACATGGAACACCATGCAGGATCTCAATGGCTCCCTATCACTAGCAGCCGAGAAGACAGGCATGTTACCCACATGGATTTAATGAATCATGCAGCCACTTCACGAGCTTTGAGTCAAGAATCAGGATTGTTTGCAAGACAACAAGTGTCTGTATAAACAGACAACGTTTGCTGCAGCATGGACTCAAGCTTGGAGACCATGGCTGCGCCTACCCTCGAAGCTGCATCACAGACAAGTGCTTATTTAATCGTGTGATCAACAACGAATCTGGTGCACAAATGGCAAGACGTCATTTTTCAGATTAATCCAGGTTCAGTTTACAGCATCAAGATGGCTGCATTCGTGTTTGGCGGCATCGTAGTGAACGCACATAAGCAGGGAGCATTCATCATTGTCATACTGGCCCATCAGCTGATGTGATGGTATGGAGTGCTATTGCATACACATCTTGGTCACCTCCTGTTCACATTGATAGCACTTTTAACAGTGCACATTACAGTTCTGGTGTGTTACAACCCGTGGATCTACCTTCCTTGATTAGGAAAATGTTCGACTATTGCTCTATCCTACACATTCACCAGATCTTTCCTGAAAGAAAACATATGGTCTATGGTTGCCAAACGACTGGCTCATCACTATACCCCAGTAACTACAGTTGATGAGGTGTGGTATCGTGTTGAAGCTGCATGGTCATCTGTACCTGTACATGCTATCCAATCTATTTGACTCAATGCCCAGGCTTATAAGTGCTGTTATTACTGCCAGAGGTGGTTATTTTTAGTACTGATTTCTCAGGATCTATTGCATCCAAATTTCTTGAAAATTTAATCACTTTTATTTCTAGTATAATATACTTGTCCAATAAATATCATTTTCTTATCTGCATTTCTTCCTGGCGTAACAATTTTAATGAATAGTAGTGTACAATCAGCAAAAATCTATGTGAAGAACAGATTGTCAGAAGGAAAGTTAAACAATGATGCCATACAACAAAAAAATACATGAATACAGAATTTTAAAGTCAAAAGGAAAATTACTTTGATATGAATTGAATCACATCCATAGCTTCAGCGTTCATCCATAATTTTTCTAGCAGTTTTGTGTGTGTGCATGTGTGTGAACAAATGGATATGACATGAGAATAGAAGCAGGCAAGAAGTGAAGGTGTAATTTCATTGATTGTAAAAAAACCCTTTGACATTTGTGTCATCAATAAGTAATTATGATCTAAGATTCTGGTTACAAAAACCCTTACAAATTATGGTTCGGCTGAAAAACTGACTTCTGTGTTTTGGTATCACATAATTATAGTACACTACAATGATTAGTAAGAAAAGGATAGTTTGGAAAATATATAAATATGAAACTGAGGCATTGAAATAGGAATTGTAAAATCAATATAAGTTAAAAGGTTATCTAAAACGGAAAAATTAAACCCTAATTTCGATAAAATTGCCATAAACTAATTTTGAACAAAAAAAAAAAAACACACACACACAACAGAAAATCTTAACTATTTAAAATTGAAAAAGAAATAAACACATAAATGTGAAATAACTTTACGTATAGTAGAAATTGTAGTATTACTTCAAATCAAAAAACTACTTTAAATAGATAAATTAAAGCTTGATTTTGATTAAACTACCATGAACAGTTCAGAACAAAAAAAGCATGTCAAAAAATCTTATACCTAAATAGAAAATCTAACTTAAGTCACAATATTGGCAATCAGTTAATCCCAATAAGTTTGAATTGAGTGTCATTTTTTAAGCTATATTCTTCTTTTTTTCTACAATGGTGAAACATGGAATTTTCTGATAAAGGAAAAGAGCACTTACGTATAAGCGTCACTGCAGCAAAATTTAGGCCATGCAAATAGCACCATTATACAAAAACAACAGATGTTTTATAAGAAAAAAAAAATCAGCCAGATTTTGGTGGAAAACGACACAATTCCTGTGGCGCCAATTTGGCTCTGGTGACACTAATACATAAGTATCAGGAAAAGCAATATTTTTCTTTTACAATGGGAGGAAATGTCATAAGAAAAGTTTTTTTGACCAAATGGTCATGATATGAAGTAGGCAAGAAGTACCACTGAAATGTACTGATATTCAGGCAATGACCCAGTCCTACACTTTAATTATTATTTAGCTGGTATCCTGTGGCATGATATCAAAATCAAATGGATTGCAGCCTAAGTACAACTGCAGATTGATAGTACCACCAACGTTCTGAATTGCAAATCTGAGGTCCTTACAACTGATGATCAGTATCAAAATATGTACAAATTTTTTGCACAGTCAACTTTTTAAAAGTCAAAATAAAGTTAACAAACAACATGGGGGAAGCAAAAATTTCTCAGATCTAACTTAAAAGTTTAAAGAGAGTGAGTGCCCTCATGCCTTCTTGATGCTCATCGCAAACCTCAGACAAATCAGGAACATCAAATGAAATAGAATATCAGATGGAACGAAAATATCGAGAAAAGTAGCCAGTTCAGTAATAACATTAAGCCTTGCAAAAAGGGTAGTTGTTTCATTATGCAATCAACATACAGTATTACAAATAACAAAAATATATAAGAAATAATCACAAACAAAAATAAAACATACATAAATTTAATGAGCATAAAAATAAAAAAGTCTTACTGAAAAAATATTTCACTATCTAAAATCATACAGCAACCAGAGCAATTTCTAACATATAACAAGCTTTGGTATCGTCCACCACATTGGTGGGGAAAAACCTGATCAGGGGCATACTGCATCATAGGCAAAATTTATAATATTAGCATTGATAAAAGTAAATTAGCATTAATGAATAAAAATTTCAATTTTGATTGAAATTACAGTAAAAAAATAAAGCATGCTTGATTAAGAAAAATGGTTCGACATCCCAATACAATGTAAACAATTCCATATTGCCAAACCAAAAAAACTAAATTCTATAAGAACATTTTTTATGATGGTCCATTCGAAAAACAATTGTAATTCCACCACAAAAAAATTTAAAAAATGAAAAAATTCAACCATAAATAAATAATTTTGTAATAGTATATGAAACAATTTTCGGAAAAACTGCTAGAAACATTAATTTTCACAGAATTAGATGTGGCGTGCAGAATATGATGTCATATCTCTAGTTAAGCTGGAAAATCGCTTAAAAATTGAATTTAAAAAAAATCTAAAGCATATTCCCTCACTCACGCAGCCAGCCCGGAGCCCAACATCAAAATGAAATTCGAAATGCGCGCCCACAAAATACGAAAATGCTAGAAATAGTTAGGGTTACCATATGTAGTGTTTAAAAGTAGGGTTACCAAGATGGTGCAATTATCGTCAACCAAAGTAATTAGCGCCAAGAGTGTGGGCTCTCCTAGGAGTGAATCATTACATATGTACCTCAAATTAACAAATAATTACAATAGAAAGAACTATAGAAATAAGACAAGCAATTTAAAACAGAAATTATAACATAAAGCAAAATAAGATTAGTACAAACAGCGCTCACTTCTTTCATTTGTTGATGTAATAAGTTAATTTCTTCCTGCAGTATCCTAACTTCTTCATTTCCAGCTGAATTAGCAGCATGAGCACTCATGGTTGAAGCTAGACGATCCGATAACTTTTGTATAATGTTGTCTTTGTGATGCATTGCGGACTGATATCGTTTGATCTAATAAAAAAAAATAATATATTTTTGTTTGATAAATAATAAATATGTAGTAAACATCAACATATTAAACTGGTAAGCTTATGAATAAAAAAAGTCATTTAAAAGAAAAAGTTTCTTTACATGTTTTTGGATTCATATTGACTATACATGATATTGGGTAAATGATATTTTATATCAAGAGAGAACAAATTTATTAACTTAAAAATAATAATTAACAACTTAAAAATCATAAAATTATGTATAAATTTTACAATTCTGAGGAAAAATTAACAAAACTATAATTCACCTTTTGATCAAAGAGAGACAGTAATTCTGAATCAGCATTAACCAAATGTGATGCATCATCACTTCCCTATAATAAAAATATAAATAAAGTGCAAATTTTTATTAGGTGATAAAAAGCTTTTTAAGAGAAGAATATTATATAGAAACAGTTTCGTAAATTAATTGAACAAACTGAATTAAATTAACATTAAAAACTTTTTAATCACATTAAATTTGTAATTACATTTTTTAATAAAAGTTGCATATAATATGAAAGAATTTATCTTAAAACCAGTGAAAAAGGAATGCAGACATCCAACTAGCATATGATTATTTAGGTTAAGTTAAATCTTCATCAGAAATTTAACAAAAGCTGTTTTATCCAAAAGTGCTGCCCTCTAGAGGAATAATATTGACTGAAATATATCTCTAAAACTATAATTAATTAATATTTGAAAAAAGTGTATTAACATTAACTGTCATCCACTTCAAATTAAAAAAAAATGTACTTAAACTTAAGTGGATGAGTAAAAGTATTTTATTAATGATTGAAAATTTGAACAAGTTACATATATAAATATATATAGGGAAAGTATAAACTAATAGTAGGAATTGAAAAATACTTATGGGGGAAAAATTATACACCAGAGTTACAGGAACAAAATAAAAAAAAAACTGTGATATTATGACAAATCTAGCTTAACAAATTCAAATGGACATTTAAAGTAGGCTAGCAGTTTAGGAAAATGAATTCAAAATGTTTCTTTACAACATTGAATTTACAAACTCAAATGTTTTTGGTTGATATATGATTTAGTTTGACCAACAAATAACTGTTCTACTACAGTAAAATATGCTTTGGTAGAATTTTTTCTTTCGCTTTACCATATAGGAAATTAGCTTTTATTGGGGCTTTAAAAAAGATTAATCACAAAAAACTTAACAGGAAAAAACAATAAAAAATAAAGAAAGTAGATCTAACAATCCATATTTAAATTTTTTTTAAAAAAGATGATGTATTATACAGAGGTTGTATAAAAGTGAAAAAGTAATGGAACCAGTCAAAAGTTTACTTCTTGAATACTGCTAATTAATTATACAGAAAAGTTACATGGCATAATCCAAACATTCTTAAAAATGTAGGACATTACTTGATCAATTAACTTGAATAGTTAACCAATTACATATATTTATATACAGAAAGCCAATTTTACAAAATTGGCCTTAAAGATAATCCTTTAACTACTCGCATGACATTTTATCTAAAAAAAAGGAAATTGATTCAAATAACAGAAGTAACAGCTATTCAGAAGTCTGCTGATTGGAAATACGGATAAAGAAGCTACTTTACTTATTCTTCTGATGTAAATGAACTACTGTGAAATACGTTTAATGTGAAAATGTTAATGATGAAATATCGGTTAACATGAAATAATACGAAGGTTCTGACAAACTACCATGTACTTTCATGCATTTTTTCTCTTAACGTCAAAATAAATACCATTTAACATGGAAAAATTTCCCTTCTGAGAACGAACAAAATACAGAAAACATCAGAGATTTAAGAGAGATGTGAAATGAAAGAGAAGTGCTTTCACATGTTAGCTTTGAAATACTCTTGGAATAGTCTGCGACACAAGCCAATTTTGTTAACTAAGCTACTTTCACCCTCAACCTTTACAAATGTCACACAAAAACATCTCATCTCACATCAGTTGGCTTTGAAATTCAGTGATGAGTACATTGCAGTATGAGTAAAAATCAATGTGATTTTGGTATTTTTCTTTTCTTTTCTTTCCTATTTTAGAAGAATTTTTTTACGAGCACAATGGCAAAGAGCTCAAGGGGAAAATAAACTGCTATTTCGCTTAAAATGAAGATCGAGTTTCTTATGGCTGGTGAGCAGAAACAGAACTTGAAAATTTTGCATTAAATTTCATTGTGGATGTTTTTGTTCAATTTGTTTTTATTTAATTCATGCATATATGTGTATTTATGTGAATAAAATGTACTCTAATAAACTTAATTTTTTTGAATGTATGTTGGGTTTTTTTTCAGTACAATTTAGCCCGAAAAAATATTTCATTCCCCCTAGTTGTGTGTTTCATTGTAAGAACAAATAAAGAATACTTCTAGCATAATGAAAAGGAAAATTCCTAATTATATTTTCATTGTACAACACTTTAGTCTTTTTTTTAAATTTTGAAACAAAATTCTATATTATTTTCTTACTTGTAAATTTTAATTATGATATAGAGGAAAAAGTAAATTTATAAAATTGAAATAATTTGAAAATCTTCAATTAAATGCAAATTTTAACAAAGACACTTTTCTTTAACATTTTTTAAAACACAACTTGATTATAATAAAGCAAATATTTAATTAATAGTTTCTCTGAATGTAAAACATTTAAATCTAGACTACAGGGGGAAAATCCTAAAAATACCATGTACCTTGGAAGCATAGAAAAACTGCTTAAGATCGAAATTAAAGAAATTCACTAAAAAGAAAAACATACTAGGGTTTGCTCTGTACAGAATTTCATACCTCTGATAGTTGTAAGGAACTTTCGGTTGCTATGATAATGTTCATTTCATCAATTGCAGGAACTTTTGACTCAGTCTTCATTGCTAAATTTTCAATGCACGAATCTTTGGAAGAATCATTTTTTTTCTAAGAGTAAAATATATGAAAAGAACTCATCAGATAGGTTTAAGATTTTAACATATGTACCATATAAAATATCTAGTTCAGAAGACTGTTACAAAACTTGATCAATAATATAGTATATTTATTTGCGATATGTAAAAGAATAAGATCATCTTTCAAATATAATTTTAATATTTATATATAATTGAAAAATATCTTAAAAACATTAAATAAAAAGGATAAAGCAAGCACAATAATACTTGAAAAAATGCAGAAAGAAACAAATATTTATACACATGCTGAGAGACTAATAGCTTACATTAAGAAAATACTGAGTTATGATTTAAAGATTAATAAAAATCACAATGCAAAAAGTAAAATTGTTAAAAAAATTAATTTTTTTAAGTCCACATACACACATAAAGTCTACATAAAATTGTAAAAAAAAAATGTTATGTTTGAAAAGTGCTGATTTCGCAATAGTAATAAATGTACACAAAGATTTTAACCTTGGTAAGTTTTTTTTTACACAATTCACATCCATTTTTCAATTAAATTTAATGAAAATTAGAGAACACTTCCATGTCTTTCATCCAAGTTAAATCTTATTTTTTCCCCCCTATCCTTTTATAAAAAAAAAAAAAAAAAAATCAAAGAGTGAATTGAAAAAATTCTATAAAAAAAAAATAATAAATGCTGCAAAAATACAAACTTGACAGTCAATACATTTTTATCTTTGTTATAAAATTATTTTTTACATTCAGTCTTAAGAACTATAATTTTCAGATAAGTTTCCCTAATGCCAGAATAATGTATATAAATGTGAATATTATTTTTATTAAATAATAAATTTTAAACTCACATCAGCATTCTGTAGATTAATAGATCCAGTGGATGTGGATGGGGTAGGATTGGCAACAGCATTTTTTGTTTTAATTTTATGCCTTTTCTTTTTAAACTCTGCAAGCTAGAAAAATTTTAAAATTATCTGTAGGCAAGAAACATACTTATATAAAGTACTGAGTTAAAAGTCATTCGCTGCATTGTTTCAAAAATATCTTTTACAAATTAATTTTGAATCTCAGGAAAAGAAATCAGAAATTTTTTTGTATTTTTAGTAATTAAATTAATGTACTTGAAAATATTTTGTTTCCATAAAAGAAAGAAAATATTAACTATAATTATTTTAAGTTTTTAAAATTATATTTAAAAAAAATGGTTTTACAATCACAGTCTTGAAGATAAAGTTACAAACAGTTGGAATTTGTACATCAAACCAGTACAGTCTTCTAATTTTTGAATTTAGAATTTTAGGGGTAGAAATTCATAGCGGTTCAAATGTAAAAATTGGTTGGTACAAATTGAGAATATTTAATAAACTACAGATGAAGACAATTGCACAATTTTTAGTATTAGAAAAAGGTAGGGCCCAAAATTGTAAGCTTTGTGATTAGATAGTGTTGTGTATCCATAATTAATTGTTAATAACAGCAAAATTTCAATAGATGTTGTTTTCTTTACTTCTAAAAACTCCTTGAAACCCTTTGGGATGACTGTCAAAAATACATGCCATCATGAAACAGTCATAGTTCCCGAATATTACGTATACATGACGGAACTTTTCTCCTTCCAGGGCCAATCATCACAAAACCATGACAATAGCAAGAAACATTTGGAAAGTTTAGTTTTGTTTTGGCAATAGATGGGATTATGTGTCCATAAGATTTGAGATACATGTCGATTTGACCTTCTACTTGAAATGAGATTAATATTACTATAATGCACATGGATTTTGATTTGTAAACATTAAGGGAATTGAATGTTTCCAAACTGAATGAGCATGTGGTTTATGTTTATAGAAAGGAGGAGAGAGTTTTATTTTCACTAGAGCCTTTAATTTGAGTTTGCAGTCTATAATTTTTATTGGATAATTAGATCCGGTAGACAAAATTTTTGTTTTTACTTTAACAAGGTCAAAGCATCGAAAATGCTTAACTTGGAATCGTAGAATGATGCAAAATTAATTCTGATAGTGACAAATAATACATTCTGATTGTTCTGTTCATTGCGAATTTATTAATAATGATACTTCAGACATCTGTACATCAATTACATTGAAAGAAAATATCTTTCTATGGCCCTCAACAATACAAAAGGTTGTTAATATTTTTGGTACTTTATTAACATCCCCACAGCTAAAATTGCACCATGAGAACAGTTTTTCTTCAAACAAAACATGTAACAATCTTTGTTCTTTTTATATCAAGGAGCAATTTGCTTGGTGTAAATTTTGCAGCAGTGACACTAATAGATAAGTACCATAAAATTCGGTGTACACAAAAAGTAAAAACCTTATTTATGGGTGCATGTTATACACTGGGTATAAAAATGATAGCTTCAAAAATAAAAATAGAGATGTGCATAAAATTAACTGAAGTCTCCAACAAAGATCAAAATACTTTTTTTAAAGAAATGCCACACCTCAAGAAATTAAAGGGTTGTTTTTCTAGAAATATACTATATTTTCAAAATCCTGGGATAATACCTCAAATAAATGGCTTTAAAACATAATAGCATTACTAAAGTACATTGCAGGTTTCTTGGTAAAAAAAGGGGGGTGTGCGTTATACAGCGAATATACGTTAAAATTAAAAAATGCAGCTTGAAAGTATAGGTGCGCGTCATAATGCCGGATTTTACGGTACTTATTTTTTTATTTCTCATTAATATTTCTTTATTTTCATTAAAAAATTACACTTTATAAAACTGAGATTAAACAATTACTACGGCAGTAAGTTCAAATCAAGTTTTATTCATGGTTTCTAAATTCAAACTCTGATTCTAATAATGACTAATTAATTCAAACTCATTCACATTTAAATTGAACACAGTTACAATTATATCAAAACAGTTAATAGTATAGAAATAATGAGAGATTTACGTGAGCAGACATTGGCATCTGCTTTCTTCAGTGAGCTGGCAAGCTGTTTGATTAAGTAAGTATTAACTTGGCAAAAAGAGTGTGCACTATTGTCCATCTTTTTACCATTCATTACAACGCTGTAAATTCTCAGAACACCTACTGCTAAATTAAATTTCTTGGGAAGCAATTTCAGTCACCAAAAAATTGACTTTGCTACTGCCTCACCCCTGTATTCTACACAAACCATTGTACTTAAACAGAAAATGATTGAAGTAAATAAAGTATGTAAACACAAAATATATAAAGCAAAGGTTTTTGTATGATCTACAGAACAAAACTAAACAACATGTTTCTATTTCAGTTTCTTCATGAATACACCAGCCAGTGAGTGACACTAATAAAAGAAACCTTCGGCCCAAGTGGTAGGCACAAATTTGAGTTCATCTCAAAAAGGTTAATTGTAAGGAAGCTTACATGATATTCTTGAGAAAGGTTCATCAGTATACTTCAATTTTTTTTTAACTTCCTATTCCAATGAGTAGTGAACATCATTTTTTATTTGAGAAATGTACAAGATTGAATACATAGACCAATACTCCCAACACAAATATAATAAGGTAGAATCAATAACATATAAAGTTAAAATAATTATAATTAGCTAAAATTACAATGCTGCAGTCAAATACCTTTTAAAATTTTCATCATGCATTATACAATCCATGCTGAAACAGGGTTACAGATTAGTCTCTGTGCGATGAGGTAATTAAATACAAATGTAAAGCATGTTTTTCCTTTATTTTTAATGAAAAAATTAGTACTAAGGTATTATTGCAACAATCACCAATGTTCAAAATAACTTATGAAGTTGGCAATCCCATTTTCGCATGTGTCATATGTGCTGAATTGGCAATCATGTACTTTATTTCATATTATGTCATCAATAGGTTGTGTAGTACACAAGCACCAAAAAATTTAATTTAATTAATTATTTCTACTGAACACAGAGAAATATTTAAAAGATTAAAATCTCAGTACTTACGTATTATCACAACTATCGGCAAGGCTCAAGATAACTCACCAGATAAGCAACCCCAATTTGGCATTTGTTGTATGCACTGAATTGGCAATCATGTGTTTCGTTTCATATAATATTGCCAATAGGTTATGATAATACACAAGTACCAACATTTCTATAGAGGTAATTAATAATTGCAAATAATGAATTGATAACTCACATTTCTTATTAGAAATTATGTTTATAAACTTTTTCCATCTCCAAACAAAACTTCTGGTAGTACTTTGATGTTACAATTTGTATCTCTATCTTTAATATAAAATACTTCTAAAGTACTCAATAACTTAAAAGAAATAAGGGTACTTACATAGTATCACAACCTATTGGCAACATCGTATGAAACGAAGCACATGATTACGCATACATCCCATGCGAAATTGGGATTGCCAAAGTGGCAATTTATCTTGAGCATTGGCAATGGTTACAATAATAAGTACCAAAATAAAAGGCAATTTTTTGGTAATGGGACATCTACACATTAGTTGCTTAAGTTGTAAAGTTTAAGTAATCTAATTGTAATCACACAATAAAGATATTCATCTAAAAGGGACATGATAAATCGATGCATTTAAATTATAAGGGCATTTCTTAAAAAAAATTTAAAGCAGAGAAAATGTGGTAATTTTTAATTTACATTCATTCAAAAGTAAATCTTGTATTAATTACAAAACGTTTTTTGATTTTAAAGTTATGCTACGTAATTTTCAATTAAAATGCAGTTAATTCAAAAAACAAATATTCATTTGATATTAGTACATTACTTATTGTAGCACTCAGTAAAAATACTGACATATTAGACAATAATTAAGTTCTAAATTGAAGTGAAAAACAAAACATAAAACTAGTAACCAAACCTTGTCATTTAAACCATAATTCATTCCGCTTCAAAATCGAAATTTCTAATTTGAAATATTCATTACCAATATAAATGTATTGTCAAACCGAACATTAAGACATATGCTACTGATCTCTTTAACTAAAATTATTACTCGTCATAATTTATTCAGTAAATAATAAAAAGATCAAAATTTAAGAATAAATGTTTTAGAAGCATATGGAAAAAAGATGGGTGTATCGTCATCAAATGAAAAATATTTGATTTTTAGTTAACCACATGCAAAGCTCGCATCTGAGCCACCAACAGATTCCATGCACGGATGGGATATTTACTTTTAGTTTCCCAGCCTCAATTTTTCTTTGTCGCTCATCATCCTCCATGGTAAAATATCCAATTTAGTTGTATAAATTATTTATATACATGACCTAATGTTAATAAATACTCTATTACATATTACACATATACACACGAAATCAAAACACAACACATATTCAACAAAATTGTTGCCATCCTTATTACTGAAATAAAAGTACTCCGGATAATTCGAAATGGACTCGTTTCACCTGACGTCACAGTCACATGACAAAAGCCGTAAACAAATAGCCATGTGCTTCATTCAACTGAGTAT
>BMAU01015712.1:0-11536 GCA_019973935.1 Trichonephila clavipes
AGCATCATTTATTAAAATTTTTGCCCTTAATTCAATTATTTTTAGCTCTTCCCCATCCGACTCACATTCACCTAATTCAATAGCAAGCTTAATGAGATCAGCTTTTTTCCCTTTTCCCAGAAATGACATGACTGAGAAATTTAAGAGTTGCAAATAAATAAAATAAATAACTAAGATCAGAGCCTGTGTGATTGTCCACCAAAGCTCTTACAGATATGGGAATACACTTTAAAATATGGCTAGCTTTAAAACCTTATAAATTATTATGCACTTCAAAAAACAATTAAAATGGGTACATAAATTAATAACATATTCAAAATATCTACAAGGAACATTAATTCAAATAATAAAATAATATAAAGAAAATTTAGGAATCATCAGTTGTAATGATACAAAAATTCAATGCATTGAAAATACTAAACAAAACTAAAATAATCAGGAATGTAATGCTACCTAAATTCTATAGGAAATCAGTAAAATATCAAGCAAAATAGTAATTATTAATGTGCAATTCACAAAATATTAATCAGGAAACGTTATCTCACAAGAAATAAATTAATATACAGCAAAATTAAGAATTATCATTGCCTAAGAATACCAAAAAATCAATGAAATAAAATAATAAAATTATTCCTCGCACTAACACACTGTAGCAGGATTGCTATCACCTGTATATGAAAAATGCACAAAACACTATTGCAAAAACTTTTAACAGGAAATAGATTTTCTTTTTTTTTCTTCAGACAATTGAAATTAGGATGTGATTCACTTTGTCTCTTTCGATTTCCAGGGATTTTCTCTTGCTTTAGAAGGATTGCGGCGCAATACCAGTAATTTCTTCCGGGACATTAATGTTTACAGAGCCGGTTAAATTTTCATTTTTCTGCGGCGTTTCGTCACAGTGGTGGTTTCTGCTACTACGGGGTCGTAAATCTTAGGCCCCGGCTCTGGGAGCCAGTTTTAACACGAAAATAAAAATGTCAACAACTCTTGCCACATACAACTAAAGACTTTATTTTTCAAACTGAATATTCCATCTCTTTATCTATTGCCATCGAAAGTTCCATAACTTTCCATAATCAAAATAACAGTTAACTTTTATAAATAAAAGCACGAGCATTAATATAAGACACGAGAGAAATAAAGAATTACAATTTTTAACACGCTGGGATGAATGGTTAAATCATTACAATAAATAAATAATAAAGATTACCATTTGTTACAAAATAGAAATTCTACAGAAATTAAACATAGGATTGATTGCATTCAAAAAAATTTACGAGCATTAAAAATACTTAAATATGAGCAAAATAAATTATCCGATGTTTTACTTTTTAGTATTCTAGTTGAGAAACTTAATAGAGAATCTAGAAGAAATTTTGAATTATCACATAAATCAAAACCGTTCCTACACTTCAAGAATTTATTGAATTCTTAGAACAACGGGAATCCGTTTTATTGTCTGTGTCTGTTGATAAAAATGCTAAAGTGAACCCAAATAAAATGCATGCTAATAATTCTAAGCCAAAGCTTTCATAGTAAACGAAAATAAAAAAAATTATATAGTGTGTAAGTCACAACATCAAATATATAAATGTCCTACTTTTTTAAAATTCAGTATTGACGAAAGACTAAAATTCATTCGCAAACACAAATTTTGTAATTTGTGCTTAAAATCCAACCATATTCAAATTAATTGCCTTTCCAAAAATTCATGCAAATGCGGTGATTCACACAGTTATTTGATTTGTATTCGAAATTCTAATAAATCGAAAATAAAAAACTCTTTAGATAACAGAAATGAAAAAGAATATTACGAAACTGTTAACAAGAATTATAATCTGGCATCAGTGTTGAGTAATAATACATGGCCTGATCTAATAAATAAAAAAAAATTTCTGTTTTCAACAGCAGAAATACATGTTCGCAGAGCAAATATTCAAAAAATAAAATTAAGAGCTATACTCGATTCCGCGAGCAATATTTGTGAACTCACAGAAAGATTGAGTAATTGCTTAGAAATAAAAGAGAAAAAAAATAAAGTCACCAGTATCCGGTTTAAATGGATTATCACAGAACATAAGATAGAAATTAAAAACAATTATTTCAAACGAAGATAACAGTTTTGCTGAACGAGTAGATTTCTTGATTGTAGGCAAAATAACTGAACTTGCACCCTCCTCAAGTTTAGATATTTCGAATGTGGAAATTCCAAAGTTTTTAACGTTAGCTGACAAATGGTTTTATGAAGCAAACGAAGTTCACGCTTTGATTAGCGCTGATAATTTTTTTTAAAGTTTTAAAATAGGATACGTATGAAGTAAATGAAGAGTTATTTTTCAAAGAAAGCGAATTTGGGTGGATCGCGTGTGGTAAACTTAAAGAAAGACAAAAATAATAAACAAGGACAGTGTTTTTTAGTAAACAATGACTATTCAAGATACTTTAAAATTATTTTTTGATTTCGAGGGTTTGGGAATACGCGATGATCCAGTTCTTCAAGAAAGGGATCAAGCGATAGAAATTTTTAAAGAAACTATTGAGTTCGAAAAAGGCCGTTGTATCATACAACTTCCCTTTAGAAAATCCTATAATGAATTGTCCGATAATTATCCCCAGCTAAACAACGTTTCCAAAATTTATGTAGAAAATTGGGTCATGATTCGGAATTATATCAGCAATACCGTGAAATCATTCGCGATTACACAAAACAGGGTATTATAGAAGAAGTTAAAATCGAAATTACAGATAACGAGTTAAAAAGACCTGTATATTATTTACCCCATCAGGCCGTAAGAAAAGACGGTCGCTTAACAACAAAAACAAAAACTGTATTTGACGCTGGAAGTCATCAAAATAATGAACTCTCAATAAATGATTGTTTATGGCCAGTAATTAATTTAAAGCCAAATCTTTTAGACACATTAATTAATTTTAGATTGGATGCAATAGCCTTTTGTTCTGATATTAAACAAGCTTTCTTACAAATTTGCCTTGCTAACGAACACAAAGATGCCTTTCGATTTCTCTGGAGTGATGACGAACCGTGTGTTCATAAAAAGCCTAAATTACAGGTATACTGTTTTAATCGAGTAAATTTTGGTGTTAGTTCAAGTCCATTTCTTCTGGCAGCCATGATTAGGCATCATACTGAGAAATATAAACATGAATGCCCTGACACTTTAGAACTTTTAGATAGTAGATTCTACGTTGACGATCTTATTTCCGGTAGTAACGAATTTAAAGAAGCTCTTCAATCTTCACGAAGAGCAAAAAATATTATGGAAGCTGCTAGAATGGATCTAAGAAAATGGATTACTAATGATGCTAATTTAATGGAGCAATGGAAGAAAGAAAATTTTAATGTACATCCTGTACATAAAACTGTAAGTTTAGGAGCAAATGGAACAAAGGTCCTAGGACTATCATGGAACACTAATGAAGATTACTTGACTACAGATTCTAAAAGTCTATTGCAATTTGTTACCTTAGATAAAAATACGAAACGCTTCATACTGCAAGCAGTTGGAAAGATTTTTGACCCATTAAGGTTAATTTCTCATTTCAACGTTAGAATAAAATGCCTCCTTCAAGATCTCTGGAAAGAAGAAATTCAATGGGGAAACCATTTGCCAACACATATTGAAAAGGCGTGGAAAAAATGGTGTGAGGAGCTACCCCACGTACGAAATCTAAAAATACCCCACTACTTCTAGATTCTACTTTGCTGGAAGATGATGTTGAGTTGAAGCTTTTGCGACGCCAGCAAAAAGACATATGGCGCAGCCATATATTTGAGAACTAAGTCAAGGAATGGAATTTCTGTTAAACTTGTGACTTCAAAAAGCCGTGAATCATCATTAAACTGTGTAACCCTGCCCAAACTAGAATTATTTGGAGCTCTAGTCACTGCTCGGCTCGCATCTAAGGTGAAAAAGATCGTGAATCTTAAAAGATTCTGATTACAATATCACTGGACTGATTCCAAAATAGTTCTGTTTTGGATAAAGGGTAACAAACCCGATGGAAACAATTCGTTGCTAACCGAGTCAATGAAATAACCAGTTGAGCTAGATTAGTAATCAATAGTATTCTTAGTAATTTAATTTAATATAAAGGCAAATCCCTTTAGAAGACGTAACATTATTATATTATTTGTTATCAGAGATTTTTGAGGAATTTATAACAAAAATAAATAATATTATTATTCAAAATGGCTTTTTGTGGTTCTTTGTCTCAACTTAATCTTGGTGTTCAAGGTGTGACACAGGGGTGTCATCACAGTGGCGCCCAACGAGTAAATCCCGAGTTTAGAGTCAGATCTAATTTTCGGATCATCCCTGAGCAGTATTTTTCGGGGGTGGAGAATGTGGTGGAATTTTTTGAAAGTATGGATAATAACTTAACATATTACGAAATACCCACACAACTCGCTTGTGCATATTCAAAGGGTCATCTCAGAGGACGGGCACTAGATTGATTTTTCAAGTTCTAGGTTATAGGGTTGTTGAAGACAAGGAGACGGATTATGCGCACTTAAAGCAAGCGTTGTCAGAACAATTCCCCGTGGTTAGAAATAGGTCAGAGCTAGATACGCGTTTCTATTCATCATCTCAAAAGCATAACCAAAAGCCGTCTGATTTTGTGTATGATTTGTTGAATATTCACAAAATCTTAAAACTCGAAATGACGGAGAAAAAATTGATCGAACATATTATTAGTAGGTTAGAACCTCAGATTTTGGATTATGTAGAAGTTAGGAATCCGCAAACCACATCTAACCTCCTACAAATTATTGATAAGTATGAGGAACGGTTTCTAAATAAAAAGATCAGAGGTTCAAGTTGGGAATCCCGAGATATACAACCAAACGAGAACAATCGTTTCCCTAACAGAAATCGACAAGAGAATTGGAGGGAAACGAGAGGTAACAATAGATATGCGGACAATAGTAGACCACGGAGAGAGTTCAATAGATTTGAGAGTCAAGGTATTGTGGATAATCAGAGATTCGATGGTCGACGCCGAGGTGGTCAATCGCATCATAGATTTCACAATCAAGGCGGTCGACAGGGTGGTTCAAGGAATAGTACTTTCAGGGGTCAGAATGATCGAAACAGATATTTAAACTTTTAAGCGATCGATGCGAGTATGGGGGTGATCAATCGCGATGTACGGAAAATCCTCCAGATACAGAACACCAAACTATTAGGGTATCCTCATTACGAATGACTCCAGTAGACTTACCGTATGTCCCTATTCTTTTAAATAAGACATTCATTACAGCCCTTTGGGACACGGGGGCGGAGAAATCTTTCATATCGGAAGAGGTCTATCGCAAATATTTTTCGTATCGACCTCGTCAAAAGACGAAAGATAGAGTAGTAACGGCGCAAGGAGCCCCGTGTTGCCACTTAGGTCGGGTCGAATTACAGATTCGGATCCGAGAATTCCAGAAAACGTGGGAATTTCACATTCTTAACATTATGCAGTACCAATGCATTTTGGGCATTGATTTCATGAAGGAACCCAAATTGATTTTAGATTTCGATCAGAAATCTCTGATCATTCCAGATGACCAAATTAAGCAGTTACCAAAAGCGGAAAAGCCGGCCGAGATTGATCTATCAGATACAAAGCTAGGTGACGGGCAAAAGCAAAAATTAAGGAACTTATTTAATAGTTTTAAAGGGCTATTTTCAGATCAGCCGGAGTTAACTCATGTTTTATACCATGAAATCGATACTGGGGACAAGGGACCGGTAGTGTCGAGACCCTACCGTTATGATAGGGTCAAACAAGGAATAATCGATTATCACATTAAGAAAATGTTGCAAGAGGGGAAGATTCGTCCTATTCAATCCCCATACGTGTCACCAGTAGTTTTAACGTGCAAGAATAATGGCCTTCCTCCAGATTCTCCTGAGATGTATCGATTCGTGATTAATTATCGAAAACTTAATGCAATAACTAAATACCCCCGATATCCATTACCGGTGATTGATGATCTAATAACAAACATTCCGCATACCGGAGTGATGTCCACATTGGATTTAAAAAGTGGCTATTTTCAATTGGCGATTAGTCCAAAAGATATAGAGAAAACCGCATTTATCACTCGCAATGGCACTTTTGCATTCCTCCGAATGCCTTTTGGCCTTTCAGGGGCGGCGCCAAATTTCCAAAAGACCATAGATATTATACTCAAACCTGTTATTGGGCGTTTCGTGTCGGTATATATGTGGACGACGTTATCATCACATCTCCATCGTTTAATGAACACTTAGATCATTTGAATCAGTTATTTACATTGTTGAGAGACGCAGGGTTAACATTAAATAAGGATAAATTCCACTTCGCACGTGACAAATTGAAATATTTAGGTCTCGTAATTAGTAAAGAAGGGATCGAAACAGACCATAGTAAAGTGAAGGCAATCACAGAAATGAAATCTCCTAAAAATAGCAAGGAAGTATCGATATTTTTAGGGATGGCGGGCTCGTATCAGAAATTTATACCCCAGTATGCAGACATATGTGAACCATTATATCGGTTGAAGAAAAAAGGGGCTAAATTTAATTGGTCGACAGAAGCACAGGATTCTTTTGATAAGATAAAACGAGCATTAACTGTTGCACCAGTTTTGCAATTGCTGAATTTTACAGAACACAGTTTAACTTATTTACTGATGCTAGTGGGGTCAGAATTGGTGCTGTGCTTAATCAAAACCACAGACCTATTGCATTCACGTCTAGAACCCTCAATAAGGCGGAACGAAACTATACTGTTACTGAACGCGAATCACCTAATCTCTGGCTTATACTAGCTCTTTTGTCATATTGTATGGCAGTTTTATACAAATATATATCCGGTGCTACTGCAAGGAAAGTCTTCTTAATTATATTTTGTTTTCTTGTATTTAAATTATTTAATGTGCCTTGTTTTCTTAATATCTGTATACTTAATTTTGTTATTTTAAATTTTTAATTGTTTTAACTTTCTTTTTAGACTTAAAGTGTAGTTAAGTAATGTGATTAATAGAACTATTTGTTTATTGCTATTCCGATTCACTTACAAAAATATTTTTTCATTCTTAAGATCACTGCAATATTGCTAATGATAATTATACTATTTACTTAGTTCTATAAAAATTTGTCCTTTTTCTACATTTTATGTTTAATTTTAGTGTAGGATTTCTCTTTCTGTCTAAGCCTGTGTTTTTCAATTCCTACTATTAGCTCAAACTATATATTTATCTTGGTGGAATTTTCAATCGTTAATAAAATACATTTTAAAGCGCTCAACTGATCTGAAATTTTATAAACACGATTATTTTTGATGGCAATACACTAACTTAATTTTATTAATAAAAATTAATTGATTAAAATTCAAATAATTACAAATACAGTCACATTGGCATCATTTTTAGCGACTTAGCGACCCTTTTGGCGACTTGTGTCAAATTTTGAAAAGGTTTTTTTCTCACATTTTAAGCCGCTCATTTGAGCTGAAATTTTCTATACACTGTTGTTTTGGGGGGAAATACGACAGCTTAATTAGAATTAATTAAAATTAATTGACTGAAACAAATTATTTAAAGAATTACAGATACAGCCCCTTTAGTTTCTTTTTTAGCGACTTGGGTCAAAACTTTAAAAGTTTTTTTTCTCACGTTTTAAAGCATTCAGTTAAACTGAAATTTTAAATACACGCGATTGTTTTGGATGACAATACAATACTTTAATGATAATGAATAAAAATTAATTACCACTTAATGTTGTGATTCTGTCATATGTATGTACATATTTATATTAATTGTAACTATTTAATCAAAAGTAGCTAAAATAAAATTTTTCTTTGTTGATCTAAGTGTAGAAATGGACTTAATTTTTTTTTATATTACTTGTTTAAAAATATGACGTTTAATTTTCATGTTTCAATTAGGATTAAAAAGAATCCCGCATTCATTTCAGTAGAAAGAGGTGGCGGAGGGAGGAAGCCCCACTTAGATCGAAACAAGGAACTTTACTTTTACGGCGTTTTGGTGTGGGGGGAGCTACAGCGTGTCAGATTGGCGAGGGGGAAATGTCCCTCATTTCATTTTTAGGGGTGTGTATGTCTGAATGAAGGCAAAAAAAGCCGAATGAGCGTTACATTCCCGAGCGTGACTTTCATTCAAGCTCACTCTCCTGAAAATCGCGCCAATAGAAGTTGTCACCTCAAAAAAAAGAAAAAACAAATAAAGAAAAGTGGAAAAACCTTAGAAGATTTTATGTCATGGATTTCCAAACGGGGCTCAAGTCGATCTCTTGTGTGTCCGTGAAAGCTTAAAACGGTCTATAGTATTCCTGTGTTGTATTGTGATTGACATATGCTTTATTTTTTTTTAACTTTTAGGGTTGTAATTATTAAATAATATCTATTTTAATGTGTAGATATATCATAGATGTTGACATAGAGAAAGTTGCGATTCACTCAGAAAAATTCAATGCTGGCCGTACAAAATACAACACCCTAAAAGAAGCACGCAAACCATGTGGAATTTACATCATGTTTCTTTATTCGAAAGATTTATTCAAGTTTTACATGTGTGTGCATCTGTGTTTGAACAATTTAACCTTACTTATTTATTTTTTTTACTTTGGAAGAGGGACGTCATGTTTCGTTTTTGTCCGGGGCGACAAAACGAAGCTATTGCCGGCTTTGAGTCCGTGACCTTGACCACTAGGTTACAGCGGTCTCGAAGACATTCTCGAGACACAAATGTATTTAAAAATTCAATAGTTAAAAATTCATTTCAAAAATAAGGATTTATTTGGTGAGTTTATACAAACTTCATGACATAATCTTCTATGTTAATAAATTAAAGCTTCAACATTTGAGCAAAATGTGGTTTGATAAGTTGCTTTTATAGCAAAAATAGGGTTAAAGTGCCGCAGTGTGGATGTTAGAACCGTGAGGTACTAATTCAAGTACCATCTTCGTACGTGAAGCAGCTTATAACATGCATAATAGCTCCATTGTCAATCCAATTAGACGTAAAACTAATTTATGCTATACAAGCTTTTACAGAATAAGTTGTGTTTGCTGTTTTTCTGCTTAATCGTATAGATTTATTCTTCCATCTAAAAGCCACTGCATGTAGCTTTTTGAGGCCGCGGTACCCATGTGGTCAAGGAAACTGACTCGTGTCAAGTATGTCATAAGTTCGAGCCTAGTACCGCTGAAGATCCACCGTGAAAAAGGTGCTGATGCAAGTAAAAAATGTCGAGGCTCGAACTATCTAACGTTGGTGTGGTCTTACGAGAGAGGGAGCCACCTCAGGTGTGTCGTCCTCGTCACTAGATTATACTCAAAATTACGAGGTCCGTCACTAGAAGCCCTCGAGTAGATAAATAGTGCAACTTTAATAATCACTCTCTCATCCTCGTTACATAAATGTAGCTCAATTATACGGAGTCCATTTTCAATGCACTTCGAATTGTTCTCTTGTGATTTTAACACGATTTTTTTTTTTTTCCTTTTTTTTTTTTTTTTTTTGCTATTTAAAACATTAAGTACCTTTTATTTTTTTATAATAATAATATTTTTTTATTACTTAACATTGTGTTTTTTTACTTGTGCCAAAAGAGAATACATTTGCTCAATAATAAAAATTCAGGGAAGTTCCAAGATAATAAATTATTTTTAAAGTACTAATTATTTTAACTCACACTTCTATGTTGCTTAAACTCTTACATTAATGATTTGTGTTCGATAACTTTTTCCAGTAATGTTTTTAATAATTTCTAAGGGCGTTCAGATAATTCCTTTAGAAAGCCGGGGGAGGGGGGGAGAGGATTTATAATATTCAGGTTATGTAATTGCACGCTTTCTCTAAGGACACGTGAGTAACTTTACGTGAAAAATTGGTTTAAAAATCAATTGCAGGTTTATGTATATGTTACCGTTAATGCGTGAAATCCATTATATTTCATAGAATAACTATTTATTTCATGAAGTAACTGGACAACTCAGTTATAAAATTATTGAATTCCACGATTCAGCTAGGTATGGTATAGAACAGGGGTGTCCAACACGCGGGCCGCATGTGGACCACCAGCACGTAAGTTGCGGCCCACCGACTTTTTTTAAAAAAATTTTAAATATCAGGTTTTAAAATTTTTTTCAGTTTGAAATTTATTTAAGGGGAAATTTTATATATATATATATATATATATATATATATATATATATATATATTTGCCTGTTAACTGTTCTTGTTTTAAAATAAATGCTTTTTGTTTATAGAAACGTCTTTTAGATTAAAATAGATTTATATTTTATCAAACTGTTACGTTTGATTTTACTATAATATAAATTACTTTTTTTAATAAATTCTGAATTGCATTATACGCATATCTTTCACTATGGATGGTACATGATTCTCTGTGTGTGCAACTTTCATTTCTCCACCTCCTTTTCAGTTTGGAATGCCCAAAAAGCAAGAGGCAGTCAGAGATGTTTTTTAAAGTTTAAAAAAATTATTCAGGACGGTCAAGATAAAAGGCAATATACACTTAATCGTTTGAGAAGGATAGCACAATCAAATTTCAACTATGAGTAACGAAAGATCAATTCAAATGGAACTCCATTTTTCAAGAAAATGGCAACTGTAATATTTTAAGCATTATCTGACCATTTTATTATTATATTACATAAATATTATTATATTATCTATGTCTGCATACATGAAAAATAATGAAAACAATAACAATAATTCATTTTGTTTTAAATTTTCACTCCAATAAATGTTTTTTTTTTTAAATCTGATATAAATGTACATCTTTTTATGTGCGGCCCACGAAATTAAAATGTTTTTTTCGAAGTGGCCCGCAAGGTCATTTGGTTTTGACACCCCTCGTATAGAATAATGATTACTTGATCGTTAAAGTATGAAATACTAGACTCGAAAGTTCTTTGAACCGATTTTAGCTGCCCTGGGAAGAACTTTTCCGATTAGGTGGAATAAAACAATTGTACTTCTGATATCAATTTAGTATAAGTCAGCGAGAATTAATTTCCATTGAAGAAGTTGAAAATATTGACACAACGCTTCGATCTGTTACAACAGCTCAAAGTTTTCGGTACTGGAAAAGAATTTAAAAAGGGCTCATGTAAAAAATAAAAAAAATTGTAATACTAGGCAGTGTTCTTGTTTCAAAAATAATAAGCAGTTTAACCCAAAGTGTCATCACAACAATCCTTGCTCTAATAAATAAGGAAAAGTAAAATAAAGGTCATAAAATTTTAATTAATATTCTCTTACATTTTTGTTTTAAAAGGTTTATACAATTTTTTCATGAAGCAACAGTTTTTTTCTTCCCAGCATGTATTTTTGTTGATAATATTTAAATATAATCTATTTTTGCCGCACACACACACATATTCTTTGTTTTCCTTTCTATTTAACTAACGATATCAATATGACAATAATAAATTTTATTTGCTTTGCCATGTTATTTATCAATTATTCATCCTCAAAAGGGACAAGATG